>VBSM01000272.1:203256-217183 GCA_008086735.1 Cheirogaleus medius
CTAACAATATTTGTACCCCCATTATATGATGAAATAAAAGGGAAAAAAATAATCCACTCCAGGTGTATTAGACTAAACATGAAAGACAAAACTTATACAGCTTTAAGAAGGCATAGAGAATAACATACATAGAGAATAACTTTGCAACTTGTGACTAAGGCAAGATTTCATAAAGAACACTAACTATAAAGGAAAAGACCATACATCTCTACATGAAAATTGTGTTCTCTGTTCAAAAAAATAAACTCTAGCCAGACGCAGTAGTGTGTACTTGCAGTCCCAGTTACTTGAGAGGCTAAGGTGGGAGGATCACTTGAACCCAGGAGTTTGAGGTCAACCTGGGCAATATATCAAGACCTCATCTCAAAAAAGAAAACGCCACAAACTATAGGAAAATGCAAAGATAGGCTACAGAATGGAAGTAGACATTGGAAACACATCTAATTGTCAAATGACTCATGTCTAGAATATATGAGTAATTTTTACAAATGACTAAGAAAAAGACAATTCAATAGAAAAATGGACAAAAGACATATAAGCACTTCAAAAAGGAAAAACAAATGTCCAATAAAGGAAAAGATGCTTAACTTCATTAGTAATCAGGGAAATAAATATTAAAACCAAAGTAATAGCTCTCTACACTGCATTGGCAAAAAGGATGTGGAAAAGTGGGAACTTTCATATATTGTTGTGGGAGTATAAATTGGTAAAACCACTTTGGAAAATAGTTTGGCATTTTTTCCTAAAGTTGAAGACACACATTCCCTATCAAAGTCACCACACTGTACAACTCCAGAGGCTTCACTCACATTGTTATTTATAGAAATGTTTTTTGCCTCAAGTTGTACAGTACACAGCCTGTGTGGCTATACACAGAAGTATTTCCCCTATGAATCAACAATTTTAGTTCTGGATATATACTCAAGAAAAGTTGCACACAGTGTATGAGGATGCATGGTCATAGCAGCACTGTTCACAAAAATGAAAACCCAAATATCAACCTCTAGTAGAACAGACAAATGAATTATGAAATATTCATAGATGGAATACTATTAATATATAGCAATGAAAACAAATGACCTGGACCTAACACACAACAACATGGACGTATAGTATAAACATAATATTGAACAAAAGAAAAAATATTATAAAAAATATATACAATATAATTTCATTTTTATAAAAACAGGCAAAACTAGGCCAGGTGCAGTGGCTCACACCTGTAATCCCAGCACTTTGGGAGGCCAAGGTGGGAGAATCGCTTGAGGCCAGGAGTTTGAGACCAGTCTGAGCAACACAGTGAGACCCCATCTCTAAAAAAAATAAAATAAAACTAACCAGGTGTGGTGGTGTGTGCTTGTGGTGTCAGCTACTCAGGAGGCTGAGGCAGGAGAATCACTTGAAGCCCAGGAGTTTGAGGCTGCAGTGATCACACCACTGCACTCCAGCCTGAGTGACACAGCGAGACCGTGTCTCTAAAAAAAAGAAAAAAGAAAGATTTAAACACAATAGCACAATGTATTTATAAGAGAAATTAGACTTTTTAAAGAGCATATATGGAAAATGTATAAAAAATCATTACATCTAAAGTCAAAGAAAGTCTTAATATATTTAAAAGACTCAGTACCAAAAAGACCAGGTTGTTTGACTACAATGCAATAAAATTAGGGGAAAAAATAATATTAATAAAATGACAATCCAAGCCCTAAATATTTTCAGACTTAAAAATCACACTTCTAAACTTCCACTTTTAGCCAGGATGGTGTAACAGAAACCAAACTTACCCTACTGCCGATACCAACCAAAGCCAAAATCAAAACAAAAAACACAATACATGAAACAAGAAGTTTCAAGACACTGGATTATCAAGTGTATGTTCATACAAAGATCTGAACATGGATGTTCATAACAGTTTTATTTGTAGTCAAAAATTGGAAATAATCCAAATTTTCCATCAACAGGTGAATGGATAAATTAGGGGTACATTCATAAAATAGAATACTACACAGTAATAAAAAGGAATGAACTCAATACATACAACATGCAAAAATCTCAAAATAATTATGCTGAAAGATGCAAGACAAAAAAGAGAACATATTATATGATTCCATTTATATAAAATTCTGTAAAATGCAAACTAATCTATAATGATAGAAAGCAGGTCAACCGTTGCCTAAGGATGGGAGAAGATGGGGAAGGACCAGAGGAAAAGAGAAAACTTTTGGAATGATGGGTATATATGTCTATTAGATTATGGTGATGGTTTATGTATATCAGAACTTACCAAATTGTATGCCATAAATATGTACAGTTTATTATGTCAAGAATATATTAATAAAATTGTTTTTAAAATCAACATTCTAATATTTTAAATATTTATATTTAAATATTGCTAAATAATAATTGCAGTACTTTTCTTATATTTTAAATAATTAAAATTGGATAAAAGTAGATAAGGTAGGGAGGACCTAAAGCTATTCATATTAGTGGCACTATCCTCAGTGGCCCTTGAGGCACCTCCAAAAAACCTGTAAGGCCTCTGAAGAAGAGTTTGAAAACTTCTACTTTAAGATAAGAGTTAACACAGGCTCTTAAACTAGCTGACAAAATTTAGATTAAAATAATTTTTTAATTACATTTCTCCCTTTCAAATTTTGTTAGACTTCCAAACTGTCTCAAAGCAATTCCTTGGAATAATTTAATCAATTCAGAGTATTTACATTATAGAATATCCAAGTACTTTTTCTACCCAACCTTGAAGTCACGGTTCTTCCACAAATTGTAGGATAGTGTTTAAAAACGTAATCACAGGCCAGTGGAGGCAGATGGAACGTAGTTTCTGCTCAAAAATAATCTGTTAAAATCTTTTTATAGTATGAGAAAAAAAGAGCCTCTATCTTGCTCTTAAAACCAACTAAAAGCACTTTTTAAAATGTATAAAAGAGGAAAAACAAAACGAACAATACTGATTAGTAAAGAAGTTAGCACAAATTGAATATAAAGATAAGAAAAGGAAAGAGGCAGCCAAAGGTGAATTTTAATACACTAAGAGTTTACTCCATAAATTCCTTATTGCAAAATTTCAAGAAGCAAGCCACAAATCTGTCTGTGGTTATTCCAACAGCTAAGGCAAAGAGGGAAAATTGTCAGCTTTGTCATTCACAATGCACATAAATTAAGAGTTATTCAGAAGAACACTACTCCCAAGTAGAACCCTCCTGAGAGAGATGTGTTGTGGGTGTCCTCATGAAAATACAAGTTAGGAAATGCACATTGATTAGCAGACTTATCTATGTCCTGTATGGGCGCTCTTGAACCTGTTCTCTTGTCAGTAGGGAGTCATGGGAGTGCACATCAAAGAGCTCTATGTGTATCACCTACACTGGGTGGTTCTGAGAGTAATCACTTATTTGATATTGTGGGGGAACTCAATCCCAAAGAAATGGTTGTGAGGGACTGCATCAAATCCATGTTATTATTATAAAAATGTAAACCCCAAATGGTTCTTCAATAACTAATATTTCTCACAAATATTGTACCTGGTACATAATAGTCATGTAACTTTTATTCAATGAATAAATAAGTGCTCTGGGAAAAAAATGTAATCACAGGTTGACAAAACAAAGAATTTTAAATCTAGAAGGAACCTATTATCTTATGTCTGATCCCTAAGCCTAAGGTCACAACGTCAAGGATCTGGATGCTTGTCTATTGCCATTTACTCTCTATTCCACCAAGCTGCTTCCTGGAAATGCTTTACAGTATTCTATATGCCAACCAACAAGAATGACTGAGAAGTCTTCAAAGTGGCTTTTACTCATGGATGTGAGGAAGAACATCTGATTGAATATTGAGAATAGAGAACAAGTAAAGGCAGCAAGTAAAGATTCTTATGTAAAATGCAGCCAGGATGAACCCATCGCCCAAGGAAGGTTCGGCCTAGGAAAAGAATATGACTCGTTATTTGTAAGTAGTACAAATAAGTCACTGAGGACACTTAAGTTTGGAAATTCTTTACAAAATTTTATTTAAGACTTCATGTCCTTATAAAAAAGTGCATTACATCAAGTTTGCAAAAAAGATACTTCTTTTATGAGGGACTACTCATCTACTCATCTATTTTACCCCATGATTCATCTCCTACCCTAACATAAATGATAAAACATTTTTTCTTTCTTCCTTTTCTTCCTCCTGCTTTGAAAGGGCAATTGCCATGAGAGATATCTAAATAGAATATGCCAATTAATCCTTACTAGGAGAGCAGTAGCTTCCTAGTGCCTGGACTTAGCCATTGGCATGCTTTTTGCCCTGACCCAAAGGTCACTAAACCCTAAACTTACTTGCAATCTCTCTCTCTGAGTTCCTCTTTTACTCACAAATTTTACGTTAAAACAACCTTAAATTTTAAGCACTCAAGAATTGCTTAAGAAATGATTAAGGGACCTAAAATTAATTTACTACTTTAACTTAGCAACTATTTTCTCTATAAGAATCTCAAAGTTAATAAAAATTATATAGATGGAGAATGACCCAATACTAAGAAGGGATGAATTCTGAGAGCAAATACATTTCATAGCCCTTGTCTCAAAATAAGATCAATCCTATAAAATACAAAATGTTAAGAATACAATTTACACAGTAAAAATGATTTGGTATGTTTTCAGTATGAAAGTACTTTTAATTTCTTTACTGCAGGTACAATGGCATCCAAGTCATCAATTTCTGTAACAGAAAAACAAGAATAAAAAAAGAGTAACTTTTTCTAGTGATAAGCTCAGTTGAAATGAGAACCTCAATGCAAAGGCAAATCTCAAACATAAAGGCAACAATACTGGTGCCCTTATGCACATGAAGTTTTTCTCCAATAGTGGTGATAGATTATCACTGATTCAGATACAGATGATTCACAGGACATCTCTTTATAAAAGCTACCACATGCCTACAAGGAGCTTCTGACTTTGGTATTACCTCATTAGCAGTGTACCCTTATTAACAGATCCAACTGGCTACATTTATGATATGTCAGTGCTCTTTACATCTGTACAACTACATGAGTGTGCCCACATGGTGAAATTCCAGGTAGACGTGTCTCTTCTCTGGTTATCTATCTGAGGACTTAGTAATTACTTCTTATAGAATATAGTCTTGTCTCTTGGGAAGGTTTTCCATTAGTGGGATCACACTTAGGTCTACCTTTTAGGATGAGAGGTATCTGCCTCATAGAAGGTGAGAGGCTCCTCAGGGTATAAACATTAAGTGCAATGTAGTATAGAGCTTAGCCTGGTCCAGCTTACCAGATAAACCAGGTAAGGTTCTTCTCTGACAGGTTCTTTCTGAATTTGATTTTACTTCCTAAGACTACCTTATTCCAACCAGCCTTAGTCAGAATTCACTCTCTAAAGCTCTTGGCCACTGATGAAGCAAATTCCTTTCTCTCATTATCCAGACCCCAGCCCTACTTAAGGTGAGCCCCAATGGCAGGTGTTCTAGATGCCCACTACTTTTTTCTAGATTATTCTTACAGGACATTATTCATAAACTCATTTCCTTTACATAAAACATGCTTCCTTGGATTCTAACTCTCTCCATTCTTTATCTGGATTTTGCTCTCCCTTTTAGCCTAAACACATGACACATGCTGTCCCACTACTCATTTAGTTTTTTTTTTTAAGCTCCTGACTTCAGTCAGAATACTTGTCTGGAACCACTTACAAAGCATCAAGACGTAGGAAAGGAAATGATATAAGCAAACCTACAATGGAGAATTTGATTCATCCCTTACATTGTTGTAAGGTACAAGATCAAGTTATTCCCTGACCTCCCATTCTGAAATCCTACCTGTTTTCTCACTAAATGAGAAACCTACCTTATAAACGAACCCCACAAAGAAGGACCTTGGCTGATATAGGAATTTTCTCAGCCAATCACACCACTTATATGAGGAAAAGAAAGGATTTTTTTTTTAAAATCACAATTATCACTCAAGGCTGTCTACATATCTGGTATTCAGTATACCACTCTGTGGTCTAGATGCTTAATGACATCTAGTAATAAAAAAAAGTCATGTTTATCAAACATTTAACTTTCCTCATGTTAAATATAATATTTAACCTCAGAATTACAACTTTGACCAAAATACAGAATTCATCTGCAGGGAAATGGCTTTCTAAAGCAAATTATCTTATATCAACCATGCTGAGTGTCCTAATATCTGAGAAGTTTCTATAGAAGCATTCTGAAATAAATTTTACCAGCACACATATGAAGATGTTTATTAATGTACCAAATATTTATTAATGACAAGAATGTCACTGTTTAATAGCCAACCCAAAGCAAGTAGAATCATTCTATAAAACCAGGCTCTTTAGGACACCAGGCAACATACTTATACAATGTCATGTCTCATCTCAAGTTTAACTACCAAATTGTATTTTCACTTGCTATTATCTTTTCAAACATTACGAGCATGCCTAAAGCACACTCACTCACTGTCTGTCTTGCTTCTTTAGTCCACAGTCCACATAAAAGTAGCCACAAAACTTCCTTTAGGTTCACTACACAATATGTTCTAATTAGATATTTCTTTCATTTATTCATCCTTTTACCAAATTTTAATGTACTCATTCCCTTATCTTCCTACCAAGCCTCATCTCCTCTTCTAAATCAAGGAGTCCTGTTTTTAAAAAGAATTTTTCAAAGGAGCTATACATAAAAAAAGAATTTATTACTGAATAATCACTTTAAACTTTAAAAATTGTTCTTAATAGTAAGGTAAATTAATTTTATAGCCATATATAATTACATTTAAAATAGTAGGGTCTCTACTTTGTCTATGATTCCTAAGCAAATTACTTTTTAAAATTTTTTTCCTTTTAGGAGATGCTAATGAGGCCCTCAGTATGACCAGCAGTATAAGTGTAATACTTCATTTCTTCTTTTCTATAGATATTTACTACTTTATATTACTTATCACCTGAGAAGAAATTTTATTTCTATATTTAAAAAACATGGTAGGTAGGTGATACCTTAAAAAAACAGGGGGGAAAAAAAGGAAGGAAAGAAAGAAGAACCTTCCTTCTAAGAGCATAAATTCTACCAAGATTTCTCATTAGGGAATGACAGAGCCAGGGTTAAGCTGGGTATGGCCAAAGTAACACCATTTCTCATAGTAAGATCCTCATACAAAGAGAGTCCCTATCTCCTTTAAGGGTCTGTGCTTCTCTTTTCTGTGGACTAATCCCAACAAACTCTAACTGCAAGTTAGGAATGTGTTTCCAGAACTGTTAGTGGTTAGTGTCTATCAAACTCTCTGGGTAAAAAATACTAATCCAGTGAATAAGGAACACCCTTCTCTCAAACCCACTGACATTCTAAAACTCAAAATTTAACCACCACCAACAGAGATCTTACCTAAGATTTCAAGTAGATCATAAGTAAATGCCTGAAATGCTGGGAAAAATTCCTCATGTTCTTCCAATTTGTTGATAATGCTGTTTAAAAAATACACAGTTTACACCTAATTTCCAATTTAGGGTTCTTGCATCTTACTGCAAACAAGTGGTTATGAATATAACATTTTTTAAATGAAAATAAACTATCTTGCTAATTTAAATATAAATTCAATGGTCATTTACTTCAGTCTTTCCTTTTTTGAGCTCTTTGTTCAATATTGTTTTTCTAAAAAAGGCATCTCATAAATTAGTGTAAAATTTGGTAAACTTATGTAACATTCCTAACATGGCAAGCTTCCCATTTAGCTCAAGGCTTCTTAGAGACACCATGTTTTCATAGCATTCTAAAAATAATTGGCTTTTATACTCAATATCCTATTAAACAGTAAGAACAAGTATCAGTCAGTAAAACTGTGGGAAAGGGAAAATAGAACAATAGTGAGATATATGTTCCTTTTAAAAGCATCAAATATCAGAAGACTCAAGTGTCAGATTATGCAAGGGTTCTTTCTGGAAAACTTGCAGAACATATGGAATATGTGGGTTTATATATGTGTTTCCCTTTCTGCACACTGTAGCATAAAATTGGGGGACAGGGTGGAGAAAGCTGCTTTAGGTACAGCTACAATGTCTCAATATTTATTAAAAACTTCAGATTTTATGTTAGAGATGCCTAGTCTTTTTAAAAATACTTAACATTTATCTCCTAATCAAAAATTAATAAATATACTATTAGTGATTATTCAGTGGTCCATGGTAGTATCCTAAAAATAGGACTTCTTGATACAATTTGAACACCCAGGAAACTGCTAACAAGGTTTGAATTTCTCCATATATAATTCTCCCTGAGAAGAAGCTTATGCTGAAGCATTCTTGACCCTCTATGTTTATCTTGAAAATACTTGGCATTTTTCATCCCTAAGGGTGTGAGATTTTAGGTTGTCAAGTTATTTAAAAGGTGCTAATCGAAATAGGAAAGGTAAATAATTTATGAAGTTTTGAAAGTCTTTAATTTCACTCCTACAAGTATTTTGGATGATCCTTTTTTTTTTTTTTAAGAGACAGGGTCTCACTATGTTGCCCAGCCTAGACTTGAACTGGGGCACAAGTGATCCTCCTGCCTCAGCCTCCCAAGTAGCTGGGATTACAGGCACGCACCACTGCACCCAGCAGTTTCTGGATGATATTTTGTAAACTGTCCAAACAAATACCTTTGGAGGTCTTCAGGTCCTAATACCTGCTTAACCTGCTCATTCACATCCTCATTAATCAGCCTACACAATTTTCCAACTGTGCTTACCAGCACACACAATGAGGATGAACTATCTGCAAAAGAGAAACAAAAGGAAAGGATATTTTAACAGAATTTCCAGAATCATTATATCCATCAAACATTTTATGCTTCAGTTATCCTCACTTGTTTTTACTTTAAATTTTTTTTTACCTGCTTTTTGTTAATTTATTAGGAATAATTCTTAAATGGACGCCAAAAAATTAGTGTCATCACCTAATTCTAAGAGTTCTTGGAGGTTTCTCACAGCATTGTTCATTTCTCCAAGCCTAGTATAAACTTCATTCATTCGGGGATAGACTCCATTTAAAGAAGGCACATCAAATAATTTTTGGAAGTGAGAGACAATAGCTTGCAATGTTTGAAAGTTTGGCATATTGCTGTCCTGTTCAAAAGAGAAGGTAAAAAAGAAAAATAGTTGACATTTTAAAATAATCCCAAATCTTCAATAAAAAAACTTCAAAAAGAACTCTAGTAGAACAAATATTAATATCTATTTCAAATTACCAATTTTTTGCCTGCAAAGATTCCAAAGGGAAAAAAATTATCAATTTTTAAGATAAGAATACATTAAAATATAAACATTTATGTAAGTACTAAATATTACCTTTTCCTTATTTTCAACTTCTTCCAACATGGTATCTACTATAAACAACAAATCTTCAACTTTGATACCTTCATTTTCATTCTGCTTCTTTAAATTATGCCAAGGCACCAGTTCTGCAGATAGTATTTTCAAGGACTTATACAAATCCTTTATAACAAAAGGTATTATTGATTAAATAAAGTTTCTACAGTAACAGTAAATAAAACATAATTATCCAGGTAGGTTAAAAAAATATATATATATAACTATCATCAGTATTTTAAAAAAATACTATTACTAATTTAGAACAAGCCTGTTAAAATTAGGTTTCTCCAGATAAATGTAGGCCCTACAAAAAAATTATATATTGATTATTCTGAATATTTGCTAAGTAATTTTATTATTTTTATATATTATTTAATTACTTTGAATCATTTACATATAAAGTTTGTCCTTATTTTTTTTTGAGACAGAGTCTCACTCTGTTGCCCAGGCTACAGTGCTGTGGCATCAGCCTAGCTCACAGCAACCTCAAACTCTTGGGCTCGAGCAATCCTCCTGCCTCAACCTCCTGAGTAGCTGGGACTACATGCATATGCCACCATGCCCGGCTAATTCGTTTTATATATTTTTAGTTGTCCAGCTAATTTCTTTCTATTTTTTTAGTAGAGACGGGATCTTGCTCTTGTTCAGGTTGGTCTCGAACTCTTGAGCTCCCACCTCGACCTCCCAGAGTGCTAGGATTACAGGTGTGAGCCACCACATCCAGCCTGTCCTTATATTTTGGTTTTGAATTTTTTATAACAGCCTTATTGAGATGTAATTCACATACCATAAAATTTACTTTCATTAAATATACAATTCAATAGTTTTAATATTTTCACAGAGATGTACAAACATCACCACTATCTAATTTCAGAATATATCCATCACCCTAAAAAGAAATCCCACTCACAGTCCTTCCCTCTTCTCCCCTCCCTGCAGCTCCTGGTGTAACTACTAGCCTACTTTCTGTTTATACAGAGTTGCCTATTGTGGACATTTCGCATAAATACAATTATATAATAACTGGTGTTTTGTGACTAGCTTCTTTTACTTAGCATAATGTTTGATATTCATCCATGTTGTAACATGTATCTCCAGGCAGGTTTTTTTGTTTGTGTTTTAAAGAGACCACGTCTGCTATGTCGCCCAGGGTAGACTTGAACTCCTGGGCTCAAGTGATCCTCCCACCTCAGCCTCCTGAGTAGCTGGAACTATAGGTATCTGCCACCATGCCTGGCTCCAGGCAGGTTTTTAATATGAAAGGATCCCTAAATTAATTCTACTTTATCTTCCTAACACCTTACTTAGTTTTTTTGGCCTAGACATGTTGCTCTATTTTAAGCTGTGCATGAGGGGCAAGGCTACTAAAAATTTAGAGCTCTAAAACTGATCAATCAACAAATATTTACTAAGCATCTACTACAGGTTGAACATCTCTAATCTGAAAATCTGAAATGCTCCAAAATCTGAAACTCCGAACACTGACATGACACTCAAAAGAAATGCCCACTGGAGCATTTTGGATTTTCAAATTAGGGATGCTTAACCAGTATATATTCTACAAATATCCCAAAATCCAAAATAATCCAAAATTGAAACACTTCTGGTCCCAAGCATTTTGGGTAAGGGATATTCAACCTGTACATGCATGGCACAGTGCTTGGCCCTTTAGAACAGTGCCATCCAAAAGAAATGTAATGTGAGCCTCGGTAATTTTTAGTTGTCTAGTAGCCAAAATATGGAAAGTAAAAATAAACAGGTGACATTATCTTTAATATATTTTATTTAACCTAATATATATCCAAAATAATATCATTTTAATATATAATAAAAATTTTAATTTTTTCCGTAGTAAGTCTTCTAAAACAGCGGTCCCCAACCTTTCTGGCACCAAGGGCCAGTTTCATGGAAGACAATTTTTCCACAGACTGGGGATTGGTGGGTGGGGTGCAGAGCTCAAGCTCATTTCCTAACAGGCCACAGACTGGTTATGGGCTATGGCCTGGGGGTTGGGGACTGCAAGTTGTAAAGCCAATATTTTATACTTACAGCACAATTCAATTGGGACTAGCCACATTTCAAGTGATTAATAGCCACATGTAGCTAGTGGCTACTATATTGGACAGCACAGCTCTAGAATACTGAAAGAAGTATAAGAATTTTCTCCTTTTTCTAACTATTTATGTTAGTCCTCCACTTATTTAACACTTCCCAATTAAGGCCCACAACTCACATATTGCTATCTTTAACCTTTCATTTGGTAGGAAGGCAGTTACCTCTTTTAGCAATGTATGGTAAATGAATGTTTTACAATCAGTGCCACTAGAATTTTTTTTTTTTTTTTTTTTTAGAGACGGGGTCTCGCTCTTGGTCAGGCTGGTTTCGAACTCCTGACCTTGAGCTATCCACCCGCCTCGGCCTCCCAGAGTGCTAGGATTACAGGCGTGAGCCACCGCGCCCGGCCTAGTGCCACTAGAATTTGAAAAAAAGTCAGCAAGTAGCAGCATAATGACACCTTTATTAACCAATGCTCCATCAACAAGGCACATTTATAAAGAAGTGGTCTATGGTTAAAGGCACACTCAATCTTATAAGTTTTTGCTTGAGAATAAAAGACTATTTATTACAAAGCTAAGAAGAAAAGATGATCTGGTCTCCTCAGCAGTGTGGCATAGTCCATCCCGTAAGCTCTGAAAAATATAAGAGGTTCTCCTAGGTTCTTCATACCCAATTGTGGGGATGTAGAAGTACTACCATGGGCCTGCCCACCTTGTATGTCTGGCCTCTGGAGCACTGAGAAATGGGAAAGCAATGGTGCACAACAGTATACTGGGTTGGGAAAAGATACAGCATCTATAGCTCACCTTTCTTGGAAAGGCAGGAGGGAAAAGAGAGAAGGAAGGAGACAGCTAATTGGCTCCATGCCTTTCCCAACCTTCTTTTATTTTTTCAATTTTTTTTTATTGTAGTAAAATATACATACTTAAAATTTACTATCTTAACCATTTTTCAGTGTAGTTCAATGTTATTAAATATGTTCAAAATGTTGTGCAACCATTACCACCATCCATATCTGCATAACTCTTTCCATCTTATAAAACTGAAGCTCTGTACCCATTAAACAATAACCCCCATTCTCTCCTCCCACCAGCAATCACCATAATACTTTGCTTCTATGATTTAGACTACTCCAAGTAACTCATATAAGTGGAATCATATGGTATTTGCCTTTTCATAACTGATTTATTTTACTTAGCATAATGTCCTCATAATGTGCATCCATGCTATATGGGGTCAGAATTTCCTTCTTCTCATGGCTGAATAGTATTCCATTATATATTTATACCACATTTTGCTTATCCATTCATATCGCAAACCTATTCTTTTAAGCCAAATCTAACCCGAGGGGGGAAAAATGATCTGGGAAGATGGTTGTCTCAAACTTAGAGGCTGCTACCTCATAAAGAACTTTGATATGGGGCCTCAAAGAATCTCATGTAGTTTCTTAATTTGGACCCTGAAACTATAGTATAAATATCTGAAGCACTGCCCCAAATACCTGAGTTACTTCAGTGGCAGAAGTAACTAATTTGAAATAATTTCTTCTTGGGTGTCCTCAGAATATTCTAATTGTTCTACAAAGCTAATTCCTTGCCTCCTTCTACTTGGAAAACTAAATACAGCAGCAAAAACTCAGCACCACTGCAAAGCCCTTCTTGGGGGCTATAATCAGAGTGATCTTTTCTTCTCCAGACACTAGAGCACAAGTTATCTGCATCATTCTCTTGGAACTTATCATGGGTGACCTATTTTTATGGCATTCAATCTTTTAATAATATCATAAATGATCCTTTAAATTTTATTACATATTTTTGAGTATATTTTTCTCTCTCCAATTAGTCTGGATCCTATATTTACCTTTTCTGATACTTCATAATGCTTTGAACATAGTAAACAATCAATAACTATCCATTAACTTGATTGTTCCCTTTGCCTTCCTCCTCTCCTCTTCTAGTCTTTTCTATTCTGTTGGGAAAGCTAGAGATTTTTCTAGTCCATCTCTTCTAAGAAGGAGGAAAGTAGAGTTAGCACTGTTCCCTCCCACTGGGAGAACGCCCTGACAGGCCATGATTGGGAAAATGCCATGATTTATTTCACCCTTTTCTGAGATATAGACTGGAGGAACTCTAGGCCTATAAAGTAGGTATATTAATCCAGCACTGTCGTTCAGTCAAAATGTTTATGTATTATACAGCTCTGTATCTGCAAATCTGCATATAGATTTGCTGTCTGAGCCCAACTTAAAAAGAGAAGTAGAAATTAAGCTGAATATAAAAATTTTTCATCAGTTACAGGTATGTTTTCATTAAAAGTTTTTAAAAATTTAACATTACCACCCCCCCCCGCCATTTTGTCTTAGAATATATTATCCTGCTTCATTCTTTTTAACAAATATTAGTTGAGCATTCATTATGTATCAAGAGGATCCTTGGGACATATCAGAGAAAAATAAGACAAAACTGTCTTCATGGAGCTTACACACTTTTTTTTTTT
>VBSM01000272.1:217283-246120 GCA_008086735.1 Cheirogaleus medius
AAAAAAAAAAAAAAAACCTGAAAAAACCAGAAACTATGCAATAAGGAATACACAACAACTCTATAGAGGGAACAAATTTTAATCTTCCATGGATAGATAGGATAGGTAAGAGTAGGGATGGCTGCTAGCTGACTATTTACTGGCTCCAGAGAATAGACAGACATGGAGATAAGCTCAGTTCCAAGAGAAGGAAAATGATTTAAAATATGAAGAGAGAGAAAATATACCCAATTATAATGAAATAAAGGATAAGACATGTAAAGAGGAATAAGGACCAGGAAAATCTGTAGCATGAAAATACCAACAGGAGGGAGATGAATACAGAACAGGGAAGGGCCTAGATGTACAAAGTGTATCCACTGTAGATTTTCAATGAAGAAATGGGCCTAAAAAATTTCTTGTTTAGAACTTTAGAGATCATCAAGTTTATAGTAATGACAACATCAAATAGTACTTAAAATAGGTAAGTAGGAAGATTCCAGTTTTAGATAAGCTAATAAGCTTTTTCAGCTTTACAGTTAACAAAAACAAAAAAATTAAGCCAAATCCTACTAATAAAGCCAACAGAGTCCAATAGATGTCCAAAGCATATAAATAACAGTCAACCCCTTACCTTTAGGGATGTCAGTTGATCTGCCCACATTTCTATTATAGGAACAAGATGCTCAAATCCACAATCTTGAACAAAATCTTTATTAAAATTTTGGGTTCCTCCTTTGCTCTGTTTATAAATTATTACTGGAGCTCTGGGATTGTGAATAATTGAATTGATGCTACACAGCACCTTTAATAAAAAGACATGTATTTAGTCAAAATGTTTATTATAATCCTACCAAGTGATATATGTTAAAGGAATGCTTTATATATCAGGGTAACATCATTTTCAGAGTTAATAATGTAGGTATTAAGATCTTCTTAATACCTAAAATTGACACTTGTAATTTTTTGCTAATAAGCTCGGTTCTGAGAGAAGGATTTAAAATCTGAAGAGATAGAAAATATACCCATTTCATTAACATGGTTAAACATGTAAGTTCTACTAAAAACTTTTGCAGAAAAACTAAAATGAATTAGACTTGAAAACAGTTATGAATGACCTATTATAATCCACATAGAGAAGAATAATCACCTAGACAGCCTTAGCTACAGTCTCCACATTTCCCTATTTCTGCCTCCTCATTTTTAAGCTAAATAGGATGTTAAAAGAGGCTTTTCCTGTTGTTCATAGCTTTAGTTGAAGTTCAAAGTGAAGACAATGAATAATAAAGTCCCACACATTTTATTTATTTTATTTCATTGTTTTTTATATTATGGGGGTACAAATATTACGGTTACGTACATTGCCCATGCCCCCCCCTCCCCTTGAGAGCCTCAAGCATGACCATCCCCCAAACGTTGCACATCTCACTCATTATGTTTATATATACCCATCCCCTCCTCCCCCCTCCCACCCTCCCGACACCTGACAAATGTTATTCCTATATGTCCACTTAGGTGTTGATCTGTTAATACCAATTTGCTAGTGAGTACATGTGGTGCTTGTTTTTCCATTCTTGAGATACTTCACTTAGTAGAATGGGTTCCAGCTGTATCCAGGAATATACAAGAGGTGCTATATCACCATTGTTTCTTAAAGGTGAATAGTACTCCATGGTGTACATATACCACATTTTGTTAATCCACTCATGTATTGATGGGCACCTGGGTTGTTTCCGCAACTTTGCAATGGTGAACTGTGCTGCTATAAACATTCGAGTGCAGGTGTCCTTTTCATAGAGTGAAAGTCCCACACATTTTAAAGAGAAGTCCTGGACACATCATGCAGGTCTCAGTAAGAGATGATGAAACTGCTTTTAGATAGTAACCAGCCTAGAAAGTGTTAGAGACTCATGAGACAGGACTCATCAGGAAGAGTGTCATTTAAAGCAATGTACAGAACTAGTGAGTAGAAAATGCTGTTGTTTTTTTTCTTTTCTCCCCATAGAAAGCTACAACAAACAGGTCATCTGAGAATTTGACTTCTAATGTTTATTTATAAAGAGTTTTATGTTGCTGTTTTAGTTTAGGAGAGTGTATTTTAATATCTCACCTCTATTATATTTAAACTCATCCATGAATACCATTCTAATGGAAAAAATAATTAATTCTCCTCCACTAAATTATTAATGAGATCCTCCTTTTCTCCCTGCCTCACACCAAAGGTAAGGAAGGTGGCAGGGGAACTATTGAAAGAGATCAGGGAGCTAAATACTACCTGAGCTTCAGAAGATCATAGGCCAATCTCCAAGAGTAGTGAATCAAGTGGGATTACAAGTACATCTAGCAGTTTGTGTCTTTGTAGCATATTATTTGCAAAAAAATGGCCACAATTATTTCTCTTACTTATATATCCGTGCCTTTGTGGTATTGATACTGAGGCTCTCCCATCAAGAAGTGCAGTCTATTTTCAAACCCTTGAATCTGAGCTGGTCTTGGGCCTTGCTTTGGCACACAGAATGCTCTGGAAGGAACATCATGCCAATTCACAGCCTAGGTCTCAAGAGGCCTTGATCATGTTTGCTCTGTTTGCACTCTGCTGCTACCACATGGCTGAGTCCAGGCAGGACTGGTAGATAATGATAGAAACATGGCCAGTCATCCCCATCACCATGAGCCAACATCCATGGAACTAACAGAAGCAATGCCACGTAACTGATTTGTATCTCATAGTTGATACATGTAGGAGCCCAGCCAATATCAACAGAACTGCCCAGTTGTCCAAGCACAATATTAAACGGTTAGTATTTTAAGTCACTAAGTTTTATGATGGGTTACACAGCAAAAATGAGCTGATATTTATAAGCATAAAGATGGAATAGAGCAATGAGAGGGGGCAGCAACAAGAGAAGCCTGCCTTTTTACACTGCAGTAGGGTAAAAGTACACCCTGTAGCCAAGTGGACACTTTGGAAGAGAGTCAAACTTTGCTTTCATGAAAAATAACTGCCTGTGGCTGGAGGACCTCAGTGGAATATCACTTTAAGACAGAAGGAAGGGAAGGATTCATAAAAGGTCAGCTGGAAAATACACTACCCACAAAATGAATGGTACATTGCCAAGGTCCCTAGCTGGTGGGAAAGGAATAACTAACACATTTATACAAGTATGCCATGAAAAAGAAACACAGGCAGTAGTCATCAGCTACACAAAGGGCAGCAGTGTTAAAATATACCAGCACCAGTCAAGAAAGATTCTACCCTCTCTATATCCTCACCATCCTCCTGTCATTGCCAATTCTGGAGAAGCCAAATGCAGCAAAGGATTAGGAGAGAAAGTTAGGCAAAGAGAATAAACAGATCATATCCCTTTGTCACACTGCTTGTCTGTAGAAGTACAGGTCAGACATGAGATGGAGTAGACATAAGGCAGAAGCTTTGAATTGGATGAGTGATTGACATTTTGATTGAGATTTGAAAGGACTTTTCTTCTTCCAACTTTTCATTATGAAAATTTTCAAACACACAAAAATTAAAGGTGTTTGTGTGTGTGCATGTGTGTATCTATCTATCTATCGATCTATATTACTGTATTAGGGTCCTCTAGAGAAACAGAACAGGATATATAGACATATACATACATATACAGTTCATTTTATATATATGAGGAAATTTATGGTAAGGAATTGGCTCACGCAATTATGGAGGCTGACAAGTCCAAGATCTGTAATCAGCAATCGAAGACCCAGGGAAGCTGATGTGTAGTTACAATCTGAATGTAGGCAGGCCAAGACCCTGGAAATGCTAATGTTTCAGTTTGAGTCTGAAGGCAGGAAAAAACTGATGTCCCAGGTGGAAGACAGTCAGGCACGAGGAGTTCCCTCTTACTCAGCCTTTTGTTCTATTCAGGCCTTCATCTGATTTAGATGAGGCAGCCTCACATTAGGGAGAACAATCTGCTTTACTCAGGCTACCAATTCAAATGTTAATCTCATCTGGAAATACCCTCCCAGACATACACACAATAATGTTTAACCAAATATCTGGGCAACCTATGGCCCACTCAAGTCAACACAAAATTAATCATCACAAACACCATATAATCAAAATCACTACCTAGATTCAATAATTGTTAACATTTTGCCATATTTGTTCACTCTATCTATATTTTTATCTGAACCATCTGAAGAAAATGCAGACATCATAACTCTTCACCTTCAAATAATGAAGCATGCATCTCTTAAAAGAAGGCATATTCTATAAAATCATAACACCATTATCACACCTAAGAAAATTAACAATAATCCCTTAATATCATTGATGCCTAGACTGAATTTTAAATATCTTAATATATATACTATTTGACCATAACCCTCTCCCCAAGATTGATGAGTTCTACCTTTTATATCATCCAAGGAGAGGAAAGTGAGACCCCAAACAGCATGTTTAAAAAGAGAAGAATAAAATAATTTCCTTATTTACCACCATCAAGTCCAGCCTATTTAATAAATAGTACTACAAGTATAAAGATAAGATAGCATTTTCATCTTAAATCTTTGTCCCTGGTCATACTTCAAGTTACAACAAATAGGTCTCCTGATGATGACTTCAGATGTTTATTTAGAAGCTTTTTTGTTTAGTTCAAGATAGTGCATTTCATTGTTTCACTTCTATATTTAAACGCATCATTTTAATGGAAAAATTCCCTTCCACTGAATTATTACTGATAGCAGAGCATATTCTTCTTACAACTTAACTACCAACTGACGATTGGCAGCATAAGATATATTAACAATGAGGAAACCACAAAACGACTTAAACAATTCCGGAGAGATGAGAATTCAAAAAAGTAATGTATGTCTTACATTATTCAGAGAGTTTACACATACTGATAAACTCTTTATATTAGGGGTTTTTGTTGTTTGTTTGTTTTTACCACTCAGACTGCGTCCTCTCCCTCTTACTCCCCCCAGAAAGAGAGATAACGATCATCAATGGCAAATGGCAGTTGCAGCGAAGCAAGACCAAAAGCGGGCTTCACGCTCAGGAGAGAATGCTGCACCACCTCCTCATGGTTTCCGGTGCTCTACACATTCAGAGAAACTTCCCTAGTAACAAACTATAGAAATGATCCCTGAAAGTATAGTCTTTCTTGATATTAATTTTAAAAAAACATTTTTAAGGGTTATCATTAGAACAGAAAGAATTAAGAAGATGAACTTCCTAACCACCTGAAGATAAAAAAAAAGGGGGGGACAAAGAAGCTTTGACCAACCTAGCAAATGTCAGGAAAAGTAAATACAACCAAAGGAAAAAGAACAAGAAACTATGTAAATGGAAAGCAGAAAGATGTCAGGTATAAAAGCAGAAATATGAGTTTGTCTCAATGTCCATGAAAGATTTAATTTCCCTTTTAGAGGACAAAGCCTCTCAAATTGAGTCTAAGAAATAAAATGAACTGAAAGAAATCCAGCTATATACTGGAACAAGAGAGATCTAAAACAAAACAGTTTTCAGAAAGGTGCCTGGATCCTATTCACATAGCAATAAAAATTACAAAACACCTAGGAAATAATCCTAACAAGAAATATGCAAGAGCTAAGTTTAAAAATATAGAAACTTTATTGAAGGCTACAAAATAAGACCCAAATAAAATTAGAAACATATTTCTGAATGGGATGATTCAAAACTGTAAAGGTGTCGTTATCCAAATATTAATCCATAAAGCCAATCCAATTTCAGTTCATCTCAATAAGATATATTAATTTGAAAAATTTTTCATCCAAAAGAATAAATGTGCTAAAAATATAGCCAAGAAAAATTTTAAAAAGAACAATGACAGGAGAGTTGCCCAAAGGGTATCAAAACCTACTATAAAACCACAGAAATTAATATGGAAATAGTAGAGAAATGGAAAGACTAGAGAATCTACAAACAAATTTATGCATATAAAGCAATATAATCTATGATAAAAGCGTTATTTCAGTAGAGATAAAAGTGTTCTATTAGAGACTGAAAACCCCAATGAAAATCTATGTGCAAGCATAAATAAATGAAGCAAGGATGGAGGGGGACTGTGATTAAATGAAGAGCATATATCCATATCTGACAGGAGAACGGTATAATTCTGCTCTGATAATGACCATGTATGAATTTATTGCCAGAACTTCTGGCTTTTTAAGAGAAGCTAGAAATAAGAACTTAAAATAAAATCCCTTTAATTTTAAGAATAATTGATAAATAATTTAAAATTTAAAAATCCCATGTGGGCCCAATAAAATATGAGTGAAAACCCAGTTCCATCACCAAATCACCAGGCTTAATTGCTCATCTATGTAATATATATTCTATAAAACCAGTAAGGTTAGATTCTTTATATCATACCACAAAGAAAATTAAATTTCCGATGAACTAAATATCTGAACAAAAACAAAACCCTATAAGGACCCTAAGAAAACAGATTTACTTACATAATAATAATGGCAACAAAAACAATAAAAAGGGAAATGGCTTAAAGGGAGAGAGTAGGGAAAAGGATTACAAAATATTTTAAAAATCATAGCAGCTTTTTACTATCCTGCTTTTGAACTAGGCCAGAATCTCTTTTAAAAGGTAAGACAAATTCTAAGTTGAGCTACCTACAATGTTTTTAGTCAAACAGATACGTCATGGCAAGACAAGGCAAAGTAAGTATACACAAATACAGGATACAAGTATTCCTTACCAAGTGATAATTTATTATACAGCAACTGAAACCAAAATTCATTATAAACACCAATCTTTTCAAGATTCAATACCTGAAAGTATCTCTGGTCAATTAGGGCCTGTTGCTGGTTAAATCTGCTGGGCTCATCTCTTTTTTCTGTGTCCTCAGCCTTTTTATCACTAAGAAGCTCCTGTAATCTAAAGGGGGGAAAAAAATCAAGATAATACAAAATGCCTTCCTAGACACTGGATTAAGATGACAAACTAAGCCAATGATCCAGCTACCCTCCCCTCCCGACAGCCTTACATCATTTTACTTATATATGTGTGTGTACACCTGTGTGTATATATACACACACATATGCATATATAAAGTTAAAAAAATTTAAGTTATATTGTCACTGGAAAACAACAAGATCATCTCAATAGACTACATATTAGAAAGACTCTCTAAAAGCAGAAGGAATGAGAAATCAGACTGAATAAGAAAAGTTCTGAACATCCACAACACCCACAAAAGACAGCATAGGAAAGAACTACAGCAAAGGATGGAAGCAATGTCCATTCCAAGGTTCTACAAGCTTAGAGGCTGTAGGTAAAGGGAACAATTGGTTTGGGTATTGTAGCAGGAACACGGGCAGGCAATTGGTTTGAGTATTGTAGCAGGAACAGCTATACAGTTTGGTCCATCTCTTCACACTTCCACTTGTGCCAAAAAATAGGCAACAGTGATGCCTGGGCTAGTCAAAAGGGCATGGAGACCCAAGATATTGCTGTCCCATGCAGCTGCTATAACTCTGGGAAAAGTGGAATTTCTGCCCAGAAACCTATGTATCAGTTTATCAACACAGCAGCAAACCCTTGCCGCTCTCCAGATATCTCCAAAGACAGGCTGTAGTAGACATTCCTTCTCCTACCTCACCATGCCTTTGAAAAATAGTATCATAGTCACCACTTATCTGTGATTTCACTTTTTGTGGTTTTAGCTACCTCAGGTCAACCGTGGTCCAAGAATATTAAATGGAAAACTCCAGAAATAAGCAATTCATAAGTTTTAAATTGCATGCCATTCTGAGGAGTGTGATGAAATCTCACACTGTCCTGGCTCCATCTCACCCAGGACATGATTCATTTCTTTGTATCCATGCTGTAAACATTATCGGCCCCTCAGTCACTTAGTAGCAATCTCAGTCATCAGATCAACTGTTGGGGTATGGCAATGCTTGTATTCAAGTAACCCTTATTTTACTTAATAATGGCCCTAAATCACAACAGCAGTGATGCTGGCAATTTGGATATGCCAAAGAGAAGCCACAAAGTGCTTCCTTTAAGTGAAAAGGTAAAAGTTCTTGACTTAAGAAAAAAATTATTTGTTGAGGTTGCTAAGGTCTACAACAAAAACAAATCTTTTATTCATGAAATTGTGAAGAAGGAAAAAGAAATTCATGCTAGTTTTGCTGTCACATCTCAAACTGCAAAAGTTACAGCGACACTGTGATGTGTGCTTAGAAGGAAAAGGCATTAAATTCCTGGGTGGAAGACACAAACAGAAACATGTTTCGAATGATGGTAACTGGGTTCAGTACTACCCAAGGTTTCAGGCATCCACTAGGGGTCTTGGAACATACCCACCATGGATAAGAGGAGACTACTGTAGTCTCTTAAACCCACTTCAAATCAGCCCTCTTCAATTTGAGTATGCCACCATTTTCCTGCTAGGATCTCAATCCATTAAACTGACTCTACAACTCATTAATGATGAGCTCTGACCTGCTATTTGTAAAATAAAATAGTAAAATTCTATCATGTCATTTGTCTGTTGGAAAATAATCAATGATTTCCCACTGCTTTGTAAACTAAATCTAATCCCCCTGGGCTAGCATTTAAAACTTCATCTGGCCCAACATTCTTCTTGACCTCCCTTCTTATGTGATCTTACTACTCCCCTACACTTACCTCTTCCAGTCACATGTATTGTCCTTGATCACCCTCAATTGCTACTCTCTGCTCTATGGTAGGTATTAATATATGCCCAAGCCAAATTAAAAAACAGAATTAGCTCTAGGTAAGTAGTCAACCTCCTTCCTTCAGTAGATACAAAAACCTTATAATTCACTTTCCACCTATATACCACAGTCACATACTTCATAGTTGTACATAAAGGCAGTACCATGAGCATATTATATCTAGAACACAAAAGGACACAGAGAAGCTAATGTGACCTCTAGAGGGAATATAAGTAAACTGATATATCTGAATTAAAATGTTAGTTAACGCTCTGGCACGTTGGGGTGGGGAGGAATGGTAGGGGCAATGTATGTAATCCTAACAATATTTGTACCCCCATTATATGATGAAATAATTAAAAAAAAATGTTAGTTAACCTTTCACTCAGGTGACAATATTCAACTTATCAATGAATTGTTTGCAAATCTGATTAATAAATATTATACTATGGATCTACAACATTTTAGCTGTTAAATATATAACTGCATGTACTAATTACAGGCACTCTGGGAAATGAAATGTGATTCTATTAACCCGATGAACTAAGAGATACCCTGATTTCATGATGACAATAACTAAAACTTATTGGGAACCTGATAATAATTAATATTTACCGAGAGTCTTTCTCTATGCAGGAATTCTTCTAAACACTTTACATGTATTAACTTATTTAATCCCACTGTATTTCTAGGTTTATAGAGGATTAGTAAAAGGTGGGGACTCATGGGAAACTGACCTTTAGTTCACTTAGTCTCACAATAAATATCTGCCATAACATACTACTACTGAAAAACTTCATTCTTCAAAATCACACAAGTAACAACAGGATTCAAGAGAAAAGTAATATTAGAAACCAGACTACTTACAACCGATGTCATTTTGGAACTGGAGAACAAAAACAATAATTGGTACCTTAGGAGTTAAGTTAGACAGCCCAAGCATGTCTGAAGGTTACTTCAAGGGATATTAAAAATGCATAGACAACATCTACAAAATATTGGCTGGAGGATGCCAAGACAATAAAGACTGAAGTGAACTCCTGAGCCAAAGAAACTGAAGTTACAATAGGCAAGGGAGGAAGTGCAACTTGCCTCCAGTCTATAGTCCGCCTAATGCTGGAGTCTGGGGAGGAGCCCAGGATACAGTTGCTCATTTAAAATTTTCTTAATATAGAGGTGAAAGGACACTTACTTGCCTATACACTAGTAAAACTTCTCCCCTTCCTGAAGTCTAATACTACTACTGTTATTCTAGTGCCTTCAGTCTAGGAAAAACCACAAGTGAACAATGCAACTTCCATGTGATATTGCTACTGATTCTCTCATTTTCTATTTGCGTATGTCTTAATTGGCAGTTTAGAAACCTGTGTTGCAGCAGATTAGACTGTTTCAGAAATACACTAAAGTTGTTTTGTAGTCTCCAGAGTAGTCAGGCAGGGCCTGAAGGATATAAAAATCCCCTAAGAGTTGCTAAGGGGTACTTTACATGCTTAGCAGACATTCAGGACATGTAGCTGGCAGCAGCAGCAGCAGCTGTGTATCTTTGTGGACTTAGAGAAACCAGAAAACTGTACTTCCAACTTAAAATATGCTGTGTTATCTCCTGTTTTGTATAGCCATTTTCCTAAAATAAGTTTCTATATGCAGAAACTTTATAGCTTTTAACTATGTTCTGTTGGAGCCTTTCCATGATCTCACAGTAAAAAAAGATCCATGCTGAAGATGAGGAACAAGTTAAAAAGTGGACTGCTGATTTTGTTTTGAAAAATAACACGAATTTTGTGTTAAATAAAATAAATAACTCTGGAACCCCACCCCCAAATCCTTATGCAAAAGAGAAGGAAAAGCCCTTAGGCATCTGTGAAGGACTGGCCCCACAGATTATTCATTAAGGAAATTTCTTGCTGGCCTCCCATAAGCAAGGGCATGCAAATTGTAACTTTAGATCTGTAGACTAAGTCTAGGTCCTAAAACTAATGGCTGTTCAATTCCACACTAATAATGAATTACAAGTTTATCTTCCCAGTTGCAAAACAGATAGGATCAAACATTTTTTAACCTACCAAGGGACATCTACATAATTGATGCTCCCTTCACTCCCTTTTTTTCTTCTAACATTTGCCTTATCTTATGTAAAATGTAGATTTTCCTGGGTCTCACAAGAATGTAACCATTTTGTTTCATTACCCACCACCCCCTCACTTTTTTTTTCCTTTCTGTATGCCCTATTCCCCTTAACACATTAACTGCTTTGAGAGTTGTATTTAACTCACTCTAGTTTTAACCCCAGGGGAGCATGAAGCATATATAAAATCTTACTTGTTGATGTTCTTATTGTTACAATTAATATTGACAATTTAATTCTAAAAACGTGGATTAAATGAAGAGTCAATAAATTTTGTTTTTCTATTTGTTTACCTTTAAATTACACTCCACGTTTTTTATTCTATTTTCATAATAAACCACTGTGGCCCCAAGGAAAAGCTTCTGATTTTTTTTGTGGGGCAGTCAATGTGTTAAATACTGAAATTTGCAAATTCCCCTTCAGAGAAACAGCCACAGATTTGTTTGTGGTTTGTGTTTTCCTGGGTTTGTCCTCAATTTTGGCTTAATAATCAGCCACTGATTGAGATCTTTTTCAGTCACTTATTCTGGGTTGTCATTAGCCAAACTGATACAAAACACATAAGTGTATCAATGTGAGACTCTCAAAGTTGTATCATTACTTGACTCCTTTTCTCTATATTCCTAGGATTTTTAAGATGGTCAGTGATGAAAAGAAGGGTTCACTTCAACCTAGCACCAGTGCCAAACTGTGAAGGCAACTGTTTCTCTAGGTAAAGAATCCAGCTCCTTGACAAAATCTTATGTGCTATCTTTCAGGGCCAGCCACAGGTAGTTACAAAGGCTTTGCCTGGCAGGCCTGGGGCAGTTGGGGGAGCTGCCCTGCTCACACCAGACTCACTCTCCTCCCTGGCCAGCCATGAGCATTTTTGCATTCCTAGCCCTGGTACCTCCATTGGGGCCTCTTTACTGTGGAGCCTTGACTGAGGCATTTGTCAGGTGCCTTTGCCAAGATCTCCTTATTCATGGAGGAGCCTTAACTACAATACTTTTCTTCACTCTGACACAATACTTTTCCACTCTTAGCCTTCACTCCTCCCCATAAAACAGCTGGAGTCTTTTGTGCAGGGCTCCTAGGCAGTGAGGATGGTTCCCCCATCTGGGTGTATATCAGACAGTTCCTCACCTGGAGCCATTCCAGAGGGAAAAAGAGAACATTGAGGAGTCAGCCCTTTTCTTTCTGGCCTCTTGTTTATACTATCACAGTAAGTGAAAAATGGCTTGATTGTTAATTTCAATTTGGCTCATTGGCCTAACCACTTCCACATCTGTCAGCTCAGCACAGAGTAGCAATATTCTGATTTTGTTTTCCCCCAGAAAAAGATAAAGACTAATGAAAATTTAAATGGCATTAGAATAGTACCTTTGGTTATCTTACACTGGCAGACTCATTTGATCACTTCTTAACAATGTAATTTTATAATAAACCTGTTTGTGATACTAACTCAAGAAGAGTACATGTTCTCCTGTGTTAAACCGTTATTAGCCTCATTTGATATTGAAGGTTTTATTAGTTTAAAGGTAACTACAAATCTTTAAAAACAATAAACAAAACTGATTTTTTTTGGTTCTAAGAGGAAAAGAGGCTTCCCCTCTCTTCCTTTTTCTTATAGCACTTCCTTTGCAAAACTTGAAACTATAAACCCTTCATTCTATCTTTTTAAAACATATGTAAATCTTTTTAAAGCTAAATAAGCCTCATGCAAGTTTTGCATCCTGGCAATGTCTTTTTTGGGGGCCTTGGAACTGTTACCCAAAGCTCAGCACTTGTCCTCATGGCCACATCAGAAGAATGAGAACAAGTGGTTTGAGGAGAAGGAAAGAGAAGTTTATTACTTCGCCAGCAAAGGCGGACAATCTATGGAGACTCCTGTCTGAAATACCATCGTCCTCATAATAAGCAGAAATACAAAGCTTTTAAAGGATAGGTTCTCAGCTTCAGACAATTACTGTTCAACTACAGTTGATGATTCTGATTGTCCCATCTCTGCTGAAGAAAATATCATGACCTCCACCCAGGACCTCCCTTTAGCAAATAGGAGCACAAATAACAAAAGACTTACTCTGCCCCTCCCAACCACTGGCCTGAGGCAGGAATGCAAGTTTTAGTTCTCAAAAAGGAGTGGAGGGCACAGTGGCTCACACCTGTAATCCTAGCATTCTGGGAGGCTGAGGCGGGAGGATCACTTGAGGTCAGGAGTTCAAGACCAGCCTGAGTTAAGAGCAAGACCCTTGTCTCTACTAAAAACAGAAAAAAAAAATTAGCTGGGTATGGTGGTGCATGCCTGTAGTCCCAGCTACTCAGGAGGCTGAGGCAGGAGGATCACTTGAGCCCAGGAGTTTGAGGTTGCTGTGAGCTAGGCTGACGCCACAGCACTCTAGCCTGGGCAATAGAGTGAGACACTGTCTCAACAACAACAAAAAAAAGGAGTGGAGGATGTTTTAAAGAGACAAAATATTTTTGCCATTTTTTTTTCCAGGCCATTCTCTCTGTTACACATATTCCCCACTCTCAATCTATGGGAAGAGGGGTGACTACTCTGTTACACAACTGTTACCAAAAGCTTGGCACTTGTCCTCAAAGCAGTATCAGAAAAATGAGAACAAGTCATTGAAGAGAAGGAAAGAGAACTTTCTAACTTTGCTGGCAAAGGAGTTAAACGATAGACTCTCCTCTCACAAAAATTTCCCAAATTTCCCAAACATAAGCAGAAATACAGAGTTTTTACAGGGAGGGCCCTCAGTTCTAGGCTACTGTGTTAATGATTCTAATGGTCCTATCTCTGCAGAAGACAAAGCCTGTGACCTCTGCCCACCTGGGAGGCTGGCACTGGCCTGAAGCAGGGATGCAGGTCAGACCACAGTTCCCAAAAAGAGTGGGGGAAGTTTTAAAGGACAGAAAATATTGTTGTCTTTTTTTCCAGGCCATTCCCTCTGTTACAGAACAATCTCTTTGAAACGTGAACATCAAGGAAGATGGTGCCCTGTCTCCCTGTCTCTACTGAAATTTAGTCTCGGCCCCTGGCCCCAAGTTGTAACCTCTGGCTTGTCAAAAAGACACTAGAAATTTTATTTTTTTCTTTGGATAAAGACAATTAACATGTATGTAATAGACTGTATCTGCCTGGCTGTAGAAATGGGTGGGATTTCTTTTTGCCTTTGCAATCTCTAACAGATTGCCTGTAATGCATATCATAGTCTGGTTGAATACCTAGTCAGTCATAAAACTGATTCTTTTTTTCCTACATGTGTAGAAAGTATTCACTGGATTGACAGGAGATTTTATTTTTAATTGCTTCCCAACATCAATAGTACTTTGAAAAAATATTCTACCTTTGACACAACAGAAAATAAAAATTTTTAAAGTTTTACCTTGAGGCTGGGTGCAGTGGCTCACACCTATAATCCTAGCACCCTGGGAGGCCAAGGCAGGAAGATCACTTGAGCTCAGGAGTTCAAGGCCAGCCAGAGCAACAGAAAGATCCTGTCTCTACTAAAAATAGAAAGCTTAGCCAAGGTGATGGCACAAGCCTGTAGTCCCAGCTATCTGGGAGGCTGAGGTGAGAGACTGAGGCAAGAGGGTCACTTAAGCCCAGGAGTTTGAGGCTGCAGTGAGCTATGATGATGCCACTGCACTCTAGCCAGGGCAAAAGAGCAAGAAGACTCTGTCTCAAAAAAAAAAAAAGCTTTACCTTGAAAAAAAGTTTAATGGGTGTTTTTGTTGTTGTTGTTCTAATTATTAGTGTGTAGTTAAAAGTGAGCTTTGGAGTCAAAATAATGAAGGGATAAGGCAGAAAAGGAAGGTTGAGAGCACCTGAGTACAGCTATTTTGGCTGATACCAGACCCTAACCACCCTGAACAAGGAAGTCAACAAGAAGTTGCTGGCCTGGGACTACCCCAGGATGGATGAATTGCTAAGCTGGATGCTTTACAAACTGTTTGCGCTTACCTTACTGACAACAGTTTACAGGTAACCTTTATGGCCTGAACCTCAAGACAATTCTGGTCACCTATGGCTGTTTCCCAACAGGGTTTCTGAACATTTAAAAACATTACCATTGCCCCATAAGGGACTCCCCTCCTGCTCAGGAGAGGACCCTTACTCAGTCTACGGAGTAGGATCTGTTGTCTCTCTCTCTCTCAATAAACCTTCTGTCAGTATTTGGTTTGTTCTAGAATTCTTTCCAGCACAAAACCAAGAACCCACTTGGCAAGTTCAGGGGGCTTTCTTCCTTTCTTTGGGGCACCACCTGCATCAAGAACGATTGGGTAAGGATCAGACTTCTATTCAACTTCTTCCACATATCACCTGTGTGACATGAGCAAGTTATCTAACATTCTCAAATCTGTTTCCATAACTAGATATTGCAAAAATTCTAAACTAAACTTAAAAAAAGAGAGAGAGAGAAAAAGAAAAGAAAAATTATTTTTAACAGTCATACTAGAAAAAATTTTTTTCCCTTGGGGCCATGGTGTTTTATTATGAAAATAGAATAAAAACTTTGAAAACAAAATGATCCTTTCTAATTTAATGAAAAATTTGTTATTTTTTATTATTTTCTGTGCATGAGTTATTATATGCAATTTTAAAAACAGTTCTCGCAGCTCCCAAGGTGAAGAGACGCGTGAGTTACATATGCTTCACAAGGCCCCGGGCTCAAAACTAGCATGACTGAAATACAATTCATGTGGCAGTTAATGTGTTAAAATTACAAAAACATAAATCATTTATGCAAAATTCAGCAGAAAAACATAGCAGGAATTGGCTCTGAATTACAATTTTAAAGGACAATAATAAGTCACTCTAAAGACCAGAGCTCAAATGAACAAAATACAAATATACACATACAGTCAATTCTTATTATTTGTGATAGTTATGTTAAAGTCATCATGAATACTGAATTAGCAAATACTAAACCACTGCTCCTAGGGGAAATACAGGATGAGGTTCCTGCAAGCCTCTGGTCACATTAACTGATTGATACATAACTTTGTTTTATGTGTGTTTCTATTTAAAGACATCCTACTTAGAATGCATTGTTGATTCATTAACATTGAACCCATGCCCAACAGCACTCTATAAATCATGCCTGAATGAAGTTTATCCAACGTGGATTTTTTCCATAAGGCACATTACAGCTTTCTTGTGTGTGGGAACACTAGACAGTACTTCAGCACCATGCTTGGGAGACCATCTTAAAGAAATCACCAACGAAAAGCAAAAAAAGGCAAATAAAAGTGGCACCAAATAGATGGCCAAAAGTCATTTGTTTACAGTATGAGAGCCGAAACAAAAGTGTAGAGCATCATCTTGTTTGACAGCTAAGAATGTGTGTGTTGCATGGCTCAAATTTTTTGCCACTTTGCACATGTCTATAAATGACTGAAAGTGCTGTATTGATTTTTGGATTATAAATTTTAGTAGGTAAGCAAATGCGTAAATATGGAATCTGCAAATAATGAGAGTTGTTTATCTCTATATGCGTATAAGTACATACATGTATGTGTGTATCTTCACTTATACACTTGGAGTCTATAGATTTCCTTCTCTTCTTTTTACCTCCCCGCATCCTCCTTTTCTCAGTTGCTACTCTCTCAATTTCCCATCTCATTAATGGCACCAACAACTACCTAGTTATTCAAGCCTAAAACTTAGGAGATTTTTGATTCTTCTTTTTTCTCCCCTCAACTCCACATATTCAATCATCATTAAATCCTATTAGTTCTACCTACAATACCCTCCAATTCCAAACATTTCTCACCACTTCCACTACTGCCACCTTTGACTATGTCACTACCACTTCTTGTCCAAACTCATACAACAGCTACTCTCCCACTACTTTACATTTAGTACTTATATTATATTGAAATTCTCTTATTTATTTTTTCATTATCATTTGTGTAATCTCTATGAAGGCAGGGACCTTTTCTATTTGGTTTACCACTAGTATTCCAGTGCCTAGAATGCCAAGTAGATAGTAGGAAGTACTGCAGGTACCCGAAATATCAAGTAGTAGGAAGGGAATAATTATTCATTGAATAATGAATGCATCCTTTCCAAGCCTTCCGCTTTTCTTTTCTTCTTTAGTTTTCCTTCCCTACTATCTTAATTGAACTCAATATGTAATTCCTGGATGCCCATACTTGCCTTTCACTGTGAAATGTGTTGCTATAGGAAGAAGAAAACACAGCTGTCACTGAAAATCGAATCAGATATGCTAATACAACTGACAATACATTGAATGCATATATATATGTATTTTTTTGAGACAGAGTCTCACTCTGTTGCCCAGGCTAGAGTGCCATGGCAGCAGCCTAGCTTACAGCAACCTCAAATTCCTGGGCTCAGGCAATCCTCCTGCCTTAGCCTCCAGAGTAGCTGGGACTACAGGCATGCGCCACCATGCCCAGCTAATTTTTTCTATTTTTTAGTAGAGATGGGGTCTCACTCTTGCTCAGGCTGGTCTTGAACTCCTGAGCTCACACGGCCCACCTTGGCCTCCCAGAGTGCTAGGATTACAGGCGTGAGCCACTGCGCCTGGCCTGAATGCGTATATTAATGTATAATTTTCAAAATATTTCATCCCAATACTCCCCAAACTATTTTCTCAAATCCCATTTCCTTGAATCAAAGAGTATACAAGATAATCTTCAGAAAATACCATCACTATTTAAGATCAACTTTTTGAAATGCCTCTGAGCACTTGCTTTTCAAAGCAAAGAAGGGTACAAGTGGTGGATATGAACAGCTTACTGCATTCCTTCTGATACTTTTAAAGTGTGATGAGGTTCACTTTAAAATTTTCAGAACAAGACTACCAAAATTTGGGGGCTTGACACCTCTAATTTCATTGATTCTCTTGCACTTCCTCTATTATTTCCAAAGATAATTTTCTATTTAAAATCTTTGTCCTTTATTATATCAGGTAACTAAACTACCTTTTTCTCACTTAAGATGAATATACAGCAAAATCTAACATAGTGGAAACTGCTTTTAAATTGTGGAACCAGAAATACCCCTTTTCAATGTCATTTCCCCCATCAGCCTGGTAATTCCAAGCCAAGATCACTATGAGGTAGCATGAGATAAGCTGGCAGATAATAAAAATAAATAATAAAATACAAAAGCCTAATAAAAGCAGTAACTTTGGTAAAGTATAGTTACTTGATGTTTTTCTTAAGGGCCTTTTCCAGTTTCTTCACCTGTTGTTTATAAAGTCTTAATTCATGTTGTGTGGGCCTGTAGAAAATAAATCATATTGAATGCATTCAATTTATTGAATAAAAGTACTTAGTAATAAACAAAAGAGAATACATGTTTACTTGTCGCAAATATGCTTATTAAAATTCTTAAAACATTTCATGACTACTAATGAGGTGTTTACTAGCCATTTAAATTTCTTCTACTGTGTATTTCCTTATTTAAACCTTTTACTTACTTTCTGTTGTTAGTCTATTACTTATTTTTATACTGAACTATTTCAAATATACAAACTAAAATATAGAACACTACAACAAATCCTGGTGTACCCACCACCAAGTTATCAAAGTTGAATATTAACAGATTTGAATCAAGTCTTTTTTAACTAAAACATTCTATTAATACATATACTTAAAAAAACTCCATGTGTCCCTCATTAATGTCATTCCTCTCCTTTCCATAGGGAACCATTATCCTGAATTCATTGTTCATTATTCTCATGTATGTTTTACAATTTTTACTACATATTTATATAACCATAAATTTATGTATGTACTGTACATTTCAAAATCACCAAGAGTAAATTTCAAATGTCTTCACCACAGAAAATAAGTATTTGAGGTGATGGATATGTTAATTAGCCTAATTTAGTTATTTCATATTGTACTCATAAATCATAACTGTGCCCTATAAATATTTATAACTATTGTATCAATTTGCAATTAAGAATGTAAAATTATAAAAGTAATTATGCTGAGTGAAAGGAGTCAAAAAAAAAAGAGTAAATATTATATAGCTCCATTTATATAAAGTATAGAAAACACAAACTAATGTATAATGACAGAAAGCAGATCAGTGGTGGCCAGAAGCAAAGGCAAGAGGGATACGACACGAGGAAGAGATTACAAATGTGGTAAGAGAAAACTTTCAGGGTGATCATCTTGACTGTGACTGTTAGGGTGATTTTCTCCACTGTAATTGTTTCACAGGTATATACACATATCAAAACTTATCAAACTGTGCACTTTAAATATGTACAGTGTATTGTACAATTATAATTCAATAAAGCTATTTTGTAAAACAACTGAATCTATTCAAAGTTGTTACCCAGTTTTATCTTCTTCAATGCGGACTCCTTGTTGCTGAAATAGAAAGGCAACAGGAATCAGGGGGCTATTCCTCCATCTGCATGGGCCAGTTCTCTTCTGCAGGGAAAACCTGCCTATGCTCTGTCTGTAGAGTACTAACTTGCTATAGTTTCTGAATAAATCTCACTTTCACTTAAAAAAGAAAAAATGCGGACTCCTATTATCTCATTTCCCTTGCCTACTCATGTGCTTGTGTTCTTTGCATCACTTATCATGAGACAACTAACATGAGTAAAAGAGTATGAGGTACCCAAGATTAGTTTTAGAGTAAAGGGGCTAGAATGGTTCATTTAATATTCTAAATTCAAGTATGTTTTCCTTTTCAAATAATAAAGAAAAATTACATAAGTTTCTCTCACCTGGTTTCCAAATCTTTTTGGAGGTTCAATTTTTCACTTAAAAGTGCATCAATCTTAGAATTTGATTCCTTCAGTTGATTCTGTAATGACTGTAACACATTTCACAGAAAAATAATTAACTTTCCTGGGAGATTATTTTACTTCATTAAAAAAACATTTATTAGTGATGCAGCCCCCATACCATTAGAAGGCCTTTATAAGTTGGTGAGGCATCCAGATTTCTGTAGTCTTTTTCTTCTTCTGACTGACTTTCATCTTCTTTATATTGCCTATGAACATATACATGCAGTATATGTCTTATGAAAAAGCTATCTTCAAAGAAAAAACCTAACAAAAATTAAACCAATCTAATGAGGGTTTAATAACCTAAACATGAATTAAAATTAATCCAAATTTCCCACTTGTTCTCATAGAGAATGGTATTAGAACACTACTACCATAATATGATGAAATAAAAATAAAAAAAAAAGAACACTACTACCTAATATTATTAGTACATATAGTATCTAAAGACATAGACCAAAAGTTACAACTCATATTCAGTTTGGATCATGTAAGATTTTTTTAAAAACACTGAATTAATTGTGAATATTAAAAACCTGATTTCATTTATAAATCCAACCTTCTGACTTCTCTTGAAAAGTCAGTTGATCTAGACACACTGGGCTCACATTCCTGCACGGCATCAACTGGCTAGAGCTCTGTAGTAACTGCCCTCTTTAAGACAGATGGGGCACAACTCTCCAATTTCCTGTAGTCCCCCACTAACCTGCTTCATCATTTCCACTGTTTTCCTCACTCTGCAAGAGTAAGAGTTTATAACCTGTCAAGCCACGAAATTCTTCATTTTCCTTCTCTTTACTCTTACATACTGTCATGGTTAATTTTATGTATCAAATTGGCTAGGATACAGTACCCAACTGTTTGGTCAAACACCAAGTCTAGATGTTGCTATAAAGTATTTTTTTTTTTTTTTTTAGAGATGGGGTCTCGCTCTTGGTCAGGCTGGTTTCGAACTCCTGACCTTGAGCTATCCACCCGCCTCGGCCTCCCAGAGTGCTAGGATTACAGGCGTGAGCCACCGCGCCCGGCCGCTATAAAGTATTTTTAAGTATGATTAACATTTAAATCAGTAGACTTTAAGTAAAACAGATTACCTGTCATAATGTGGGTGGGCCTTATCCAATCAGCTGAAGGCCTCAACAGCAAACACTAAGATCCCCTGAGGAATTCTGCCTCTAGACTGCCTTCAGCTTTAAGACTGAAAACATCAACTCTTCCTTGGGTCTCCATACTGCCAGCCTGCCCCCACATTTTGAATTTTCCAGTCCCATAATTGTGAGTTAATTTCTTAAATTTCTATATACATACATGTCCTTTGGTTTTGTTTCTCTTGAGAAAGCTTATTATTAACAATACAGGTAACTATAACCCTACCAACCTGTTTTTCTGTATTTAAGGAAGCAGTACCTTCCTTCTTTCTGAGGCAACTGATTGTTCATTTACAGCCTACTCTTGCCTGGCACTTTAAATGACTGCTCTCCATAGGTTACCCACCCTACTGATTAACATACCAACAAATCCCTTGAACTCCAGGCAGATTGGCTTAACTAATTACTGTCATAAAAAAAAAGTCTTACACTTTTTTTTTTTAAAGAGACAGGGTCTCGCTATGTTGCCCAAGCTGGCCTTGAATTCCTGGGCTCAAGCGATCCTCCCACTACAACCTCCCAAGTAGCTGGGATTATAGGCATGTGCCACTGCACCCAGCAAGTCTCACACTTTTATATCTATATAAGTTTTGCTCATAGCATCCAAGCAGTCTAACATGGCTTTATTTTTTTTCTTTTGTGCTTTTCCAAATTTTGCCTTTCCTTTAAGCTCAAGCACAATCTAAATCTGCTTTATAAAGACTTCCCTGGTCACTCCATCCAAAACTGACTTGCTCCTGCTAAATTCCTATAGCACTTACTGTCTGTACAATTTTTAGTAATTACTCAATTATAACACTATGATTTTTTTTAATTTTTATTGACACTGTTTTTTAGTGTTTAAGTCTCATATTTTTCTTAATTATTAATGTGTTTATATTTTATCACCCTTATTAGACTGTAACTCCTGAAAGGTTAAGGACCATATCCAAAATGTCCTATCTCCATAGAACCTATCTAGCACCATGCCTACCATCTAAAACAGTTTTATTTGGAAGTCAGAAGGTCCCAGAAGTTACTTGATATAATGCTGCTATATGAATAGAATGAAGGAGTTGCTTTTATTATTAAAAAGCATTTTCTTTTCTTTTCTTCCCTTCCTTTTCTTTTCCCTTCCACCCCCCACCATTTTTTTTTTTTTCCCCAAGTCCCTAAAGTACTAGAAGGAATCAGCAACCAGCACAGCTCTGCCACTAGTCTTTCCAAATTATCCTTGGGGCAAGAATACTAGCACACATGCTTCATGAAAGCGGGGAATTTATCTGCTTTGTTTATTACAGAATCTTAACTACCTAAAACAGAACATGGCACAAAATAGGGGCTCAAATAAATATTTATTGAAAGAACTGTTCCATCTACAACTAATAAGACACATTAGCTATGTTTTAGTGACCTCATATTAAAGCATTTTAGATTATAATGTGCTTCATATATTAATCAACATAAAAATTATAAATGAGATTACAATATTTTTTAATACTCTATCCTTATTTCTTTATTCCGAGGTGAGAAGTCTGTTTTAATCCATATATATGCTTGATTTTTCACTGACATTTTATCTTCATTTCATAAATCTGCATGCTAATTTGGGTGCATTTTGGTAGGCAACAGATCTAATTCTATGCACTTTGTGGATATACTAGCTATTAATATTCAATAGCAGACATCAGTAAAACAAATTATAATCCTTTAACAAAATAAAAGGAAATACCCTTTCTTCTGTGACTAATACTTTGGTGATTATTAAATATACATAATTTAATATAAATAAGACATTTTAACATAAGTAGTAAAATACAGTCTTCAAGATCTTTATAAAAAAGACCTTCCTAGTGACATATTAGGTAGATTTTCATAACATAGTTTCAAAAGGCTACAAAAACTTTTAATATAATTATTAAATAATATTTTTTTTCCCAGACAGAGTCTTGTTCTGTTGCCTGGGCTAGAGTGCCGTGGCATCAGCCTGGATCACAACTTCAAACTCCTGGGCTCAGGCAATCCTCCTGCCTCAGCCTCTTGAGTAGCTGGGACCAGAGGTATGTGCTACCATGCCCCACTAATTTTTTTCTATTTCTAGTAGAAACAGGGTCTCGTTCTTGCTCAGGGCTCAAGCTGGTCTTGAACTCCTGAGCTCAAGAGATCCTCCTGCCTCAGCCTCCTAGACTGCTAGGATTACAGGCGGGAGCCACTGTACCTGGCATATAATAACTTTAAAAATTGTAATATAGGATTATTTATACCTTTGTGCATGGATTTTTTTAATTTTAGATTCATAGTAATCAATCAAGCAAAGCAACCTAGAAAACAGAATATATTGAATTATTTTCAAAATGAGGTATTAGAGCATATATTAGTATCTACATAATTTCAAATTACAGGGATAAAAGTAAGTACAGATTATCTGGCAGGCTTAAAAAAATTTAAGTGATCCTTACCAGAAGCAATATTATACACTAAGTCATATATTTTATATATTAATTTCAAAGTATAGATTTTTAACTAACCATAAACATATCTAACATATTAAATGTATATTGTCCTGTCCTAACAGTTCTACCTCTAGCAATATCTCCCATAGAAATATTTGCCAAAGGATGCAATTCGATATGATGAACAAAGTTGTTCACTGCACTGTTATTTATAAGAGTGAAAAACCAGAAACAATTTAACCGTCCTTAAACAGGAGAAAAGTTAAATAAATAATGGCACATCAATACTATGGGAAAATAATGGAGCATTAGAAGAAATAATGTAAATTTATGTCCTAATAAAGACTGATGAAGGAAAAAATTAACATTGCATAACCAAATGTCTATTATTCTACTTTTGTAAAAAAAAAAGTTGTATATGAATTTGTATGTGTATTGAAAAAGAACTCTAGAGGTTCTTAACTGGGGAATAATATTGTAACCTAGGGAGCATGTGAAGGGCAGTGTTGGTTGTCTCATTGACTAGTTAGGGAGGGGGCAGAATGCTACAAGTTCATCAGTGAATATGACAACACTAAAGAGTGAAAAACTGTCCCACTCAAAATGCCAACAGCACCACTGTTGAGAAACAACAGAAAGGACACACATCAAATTGTTAAGAGAGGTTATCTCTGTGATGAAGGAAACAGCAGGACAAGCAGGTAACATTTTACTTTATATACTTTTATGCTGTTTGAATTTTTATAAGCATGTATTACTTTTAAAATTTAAAAAAATCGAGAGAAAAATAAAATACACCATACTTTTTTTACATGTTATTCTTTTTAAAGGAACAATTTATACGGTTACCCTCCTATCTTGGGAAACTATTTTATTAAGTATGAAATGTTTGATTTCCTTAAGTACTAAGTTTGATAGTTGATATCTCTGACATTTCAATTTGACACTTCTTGTTTTATTTTTATTGAGAAGGTACATCCTTATTCTTGCAAACACACGTTTTGGCTTGTGATTATCTTTCAAAAATTTTTAGAGCAATTTTTGCAAAACCAGAGATAAGTAAAAAATGTGTGTTATTTTCAAATATGAGTTCCATCATGGAACCAATGCAGAGCAGATAGCTCAAAATATCAACCAAGTGTTTGGGAAGGATGTGGCTAATGAATGCATGGCACATCATTGGTTTGAGAAGTTCCTTCTTGGTGATTTTAATCTTGAAAAATAAGCCACATGGGCAACCTGAGTGAATCCATCTCAACCTACACATGAATTAGCAGCAAAGTTTGATGTTACTATTCCAACAATATTGCACCATTTGAAATAAATTGGCAAGGTCAAGAAGCTGGATAGATGGGTTCTGCATGAATTAAATGAGCATAAGAAGAGAAATCATCTCGAGGCTTTCCTTTCTTTGCTGTCATGACATAAAGGCAAGTCATTTCTACATCGAATTGTTATGTGTGATGAAAAATGGATTCTTTTTGACAATCACAAGCATTCAGCACAATGGTTGGATAAAGATGAAGTGCCGAAACACAGTCCAAAACCAAATATTCCTCAAAAAAAAACTAATGGTGTCTGTTTGGTGGTCGAGTGCTGGTATTATCCACTACAGCTTCATGAACCCTCGTCAATCGATTACAGCAGATGTCTACTGCAACCAGTTGGATGAAATGATGAGGATACTTGCGATTAAGCAGCCAAAACTGGTCAATAGAGACAGGTCAATCCTCTTGCAAGACAATGCTTGACCACATGTTGCACAAACACCACTTAAACTACAGAAGCTGGACTTGGAAACTCTTTGTCATCTACCGTATTCACCAGATTTGCACCAAATGACTACCACTTCTTCCAGGTTTTGGACCACTTCTTGCAAGGAAAAATATTCAATTCTCAACAAGCTGCGGAAAATGCCTTTTGCGATTTCATTGCCACTTGCTCTCCAGGTTTCTTTGCTGCTGACATAAACAAGCTACCATTAAGATGGCAAAACTGTGTCGATATGATAGTTCAGGCTCATACTTTGATCAATTCTACTGCTTCTTGTTTCAGATATAATAACCTGCACTTTTGATTTGAAATCAGATATCTCATATTTAATGACCTAATATTACCAACCCATCCCCTTTCTCAGACCTAATTCAGCCAATTGTGCTTTAATAATAATATAGTAACTTTCTGGTTTATTCTTTCCTTCTCTTCAACTTTTCCCCATCTCAACATACACTGACTTTCACATTATCCTGCAAATATGCTTTAATTTTCTTTGTATCCTACACAAACCCTCTCACCACCTACTTCTGCTACCATTTTATTTCTAATCTTTTCCTTCATGGCAAACTTCATTCATTCTGAGTGATTATTACCAACTACCTTCAATAAACTTTTAGGGAGGACTTACTATGTGTCAAGTACTGGGAATTGTGACCAAATAAGATAGCAGGAAGGTAAGCAAGTAAAACGATAAGGAAGCACATGAGACTTCCAACCACCCTTTCCTTGAAACACTTGTTTCTTGGTTATCACAATACCCAAACACAACTCTTTTGCCTATTCTTTCACTATATGAAATTTGGAAGTTCTGTGGAGTTTGGTCCTTCTAACAACAGGCCTGGTATCTCTACACAGCTGACCAAAGGCACCTAAGCATATGTGTAAAAATGAATTCATCATGTTCCTTCCCCATTCCTTCAAACTGAGCCTAAAAATTAGCTATCTTTGACTCCTCCCATCCTTTCAACATCTACAGCCACCAATCAGTCTGGACAATTCCTATCCATCTCTACAGTATCTCTCCCTTTCTTTTGGTCCTAGGTCAGGCCTTCATTAGTCCTTATCTAGACTACTACAACCAATTACTAACTTGTCTTTCTGTCTCTAGGTTTAATTTCCTTGCTCAGAAATCCTGGGGGTATTTTTCCTGCTACATGGAAAGTAGAACCCAAATTCTCCAGCCAGAAATTGAAGTCCCTCAAAGTTCCAGCACACCTTCCACATTGTCTCCTAAGACTCTTCCCATCATCTCATGTACCTTATTATGTTCCAGACCTTTCAGACTACTTGCATTCCCAAATACATTCACTTTTCCTGATACCACATTCCTCTGAGACATCCTTTCTCTTACCTCTGCCTATTAAAATTCTATAGTTCCTAACAGTCTAGCTGAAAAGTTACCTCCTTCATTAAGACCCCTACCTTTCACTTATTTCTCCTTATGTAACACCAAGTATCATATCTGCTCCACCATTAGAGTACATACCACTTATGTGCGTTATATTTTATTTACCTGAGTATGTGTCTATCTACCTCACTAGACTACTACTACTATTCGGGTCACTGAATGCAGGACCATGGCTTTACTCGTGAGTGTATGCCCTAAGCCCAGTACCTGTGTAACTTTTGACAAGTTGTAGTAGCTACAACTCATGTATTTCTAATAGTGTTAATTCACAATTTTTATTTCAGTATCTCAAACTGAAATTCTGCTTTATTAAAAATCAAATAGAATGAATAAACTCTGGCCCATTGGAAAAATGCATACCTGAATTACCTTGACTTCATCTGAAACATAGCAAGTTCTCTTAATATTTCTCTTACCCTCTCTCACTCACTCATATTGGCTGTTTTTTGTTTCCTTCATTTGCCCCTGTTTCTCTCACTACACTCTTCTCATTGTAACCGTCTTTCACTGCTTCTCTCCTTCTCTTTGTTCTTCTTTGCCTCTATTTTTCTTTCCTTGCTTCCCTCTTCTATTTATTCACACCTATCTCTATTTTTTTATGTTATTATAAATTAATGTGTTTGTCCTCACTTTTCCCTCAAAAGGATGAAAATCATATATATGTACATGTGCATTATATGTATGCTATCTCTTAAATAATTATCAAAACAATTTATAGTTTTAACTTTTTACTTCATATCTTACCTCATTTATTTTTATAGTAAAATAGAAATAATTAGTAAAGATTCCCAATCCTACTAGAGTAAACACATAAAACTTTAAAATGCAATTAGTTTATACTGCTAAGTGAACAAAAAACAAGGTGTGACCTTTTATATATGAAGGGGAATATGAAGATAATATCCATACTGTCTGTATTGCTAAACATAACATTAAACATTTAAAATCAGTTACTTATGGGGGAGGTAAACACAACTTCTCTGAATATAAATAATTACAGTTTTGACTTTGAAATTGTGTAATTATGAATTCCATACTAAAAAATGAATTTAAAAAAGCAACCCCTAAAAATTGAAAAGAAATTGAAACAAACCTAACTGCTTCTTAATTTGGTGACATAAACACAGAGAAAATAAGTATTTCAAGGTATTTTAGAAAACCACATTTTGACTGCATCCATACTGGAATATATGAACATCAAAGAGAATTGCAAAAAAATTTAAATTTCATTCAGTACACTTATTGTTAGAAATTCCGGTATTATTCTTTTGAAATTATTTTTTATGTATTATAGGATAAGGCAAATAAGTAAATATGATATTTTTCTTTGGAATAATAATTTTCTAGTGTTACATTTAAAAAAGTTACAAAAGTAATATCAAAGAGTTTAAATAAAAATACTATGTTAACTTAAGCTAGAAAAAAATCAATAATTTGTTTTTCCCCAGAAATATATAGTTCCTAGTTCTTTCCACTGAAAAGTCCTAAAATCAGTAACAACAAAATAAAAAAAAGCAACTTCAACACTCATACAGTGGTCTCTAAATACCATTATTCACTACAAGGAATCAGAGCTCTTTTGAGAAACGTTATAATTAATTTTGAATTATGAGTTAATTTTAAAATGTTTAGTGTTATTTTTAGCAAATGTCTGATTCTGTTCTTCAAAAGAGCTCTAAGGCAAAGAGAACGTACAGGATGAACAGGGGGAAAAAAGCAGAAGAGGAGAGAGAGTTTATAAGAGGTATAACCACTCCAAGATAAAATAAGTTAAAAAAAAAGATGAATCTAACTATGTATCAATTTATGTAGTAAATATTACTGTCTATCCAAGACGGTATGAGGAACTCTTTTGCAGAGATAGGCAAACACTCTGTTTTGAGTGACAATACGCTCTTCATCCTCCTTTTTTAATCTATAGACATGCTTTTGCAAAGAAGCAATACATTCTTGTTGCTCCACTCGTTTTTTCTTGTAATGCTGGCATTTTGCCTGTAAAAAATTTTTTAAAACATAATTATGATATGTACATCTAGGACACGCTGTCCTCATGATACTATACATAAAGGCATTTTTATAGTTTCTATTGAGCTGTTTCATTCAAGAACTTCAGTATTGTGGTTGTTTTTAAATGGGTATAACCTCAAAGAACTTTAGTATGTCACAAACCTGAAAATATAACGAGTAAAATAGCTATAAATTGAGGAAACCATAGCTTGTAATTCCATGTATTCAAAATTTCTTAATAAGTAAAGGAACTCAAGAATATCCATAATATTGATATATTTTATGTTTAGGTTTAGGCAAAAATAATAATCAAGAAGGAACCAATATTAAGGATGTTAAAATGAACTAGGAGGCCAGGTGCGGTGGCTCACGTCTATAATCCTAGCACTCTGGGAAGCTGAGGCAGGCGGATTGTTTGAGCTCAGGAGTTCGAGACCAGCCAGAGCAAGAGCGGGACCTTGTCTCTACTAAAAAAAAAGAAATTA
>VBSM01000272.1:246220-260186 GCA_008086735.1 Cheirogaleus medius
AAAAAAAAAAAAAAGAAAAAGCAATAATCAGGGAGGGTGATGTCACCAAAACGACAGAGTAGAAGCAATCTGGCTCCACTTCCTTCCATAGAAAACTAAAAACAAAAATCCAGTGCCAAAATTATTGCCAACGATATCCCAGAACACAAATCTGAGGATGAGACAATCCCTGGGGCCACAGAAAAGTGAAAAAACTCTGAGAAGAGTTTTTAAGAAATCAGACTTCTGTATCTGCAATGCCCCTCCCCTAATCAGCAAGGCACTGCATAGAGAGAATTTTCCCTTGGCCCATGGTTTCTATACTGGAAAAAGTGAGATCAGGGTGGACAACCAGCTACCCAACAATCCTGGGTTCCCTTGCAGGCAAACTGTTTCTGCCTCAACACACAGACAGCAATGCAAGTGCCTGTAGGGAGAAAAACCCCTGAGGGCAGCCAGAGACAAAGGGTAGAAGTAGGAATAGCAACCCCAGACTGCAAAATTTTGCTCTTTATCTCAGCCAAAGATGCTAAACCAGAGTCACTGTTCAACAACACCACACTGAAGAAAGCACGCTCCACCGGCCCCCTGGGCAAGAATTCCTAGCCAGCCTTTCTACACAGTCAGGGTATCTCTTTTGGGACCTCCCCCTTATGGGACAGGCAGCACTCTGAACATTTGTGAGAGCTGAGGCAAACGGGGGCTTAAGCTGACAGCTAGTGTAAAAAAGGAGGTGGTAACCTAGCATAAAGCAATTCAACGGAACCTTTAAGCAAACATATCCAAGAAAAAAACAAAACAAGCCAGACAATGAAGATGGAAATAAATAACAAATCCTTCAATACAAAAACATAGGCACACAAGAAACAATAGCAACCAGGGAACCAAGACCTTCTCAAATATACAAAGCAAGGGCCCAGTGACAGACCCTAACAAGAAGGTGACATGTGAGGGCTCAGATCAAGAATTCAAAATAGCAGGATCATACAAATTTTTGTTTATTTATTTGTTTGTTTGTAAAGACTGGATCTTGCTGTGTTGTCCAGACCAGTTGCAAACTCCTGGCCTTAAGTGATCCTCCTACCTTGGCCTTCCAAAGTGCTGGGATTACAGGTGTGAGCCACTGTGCACTACCCAAATTAGCAGATTTAAGGAAACTCAAACTGTAGGTTCTCTGCAATTTAAATAAGCTGACAATATGGGTACTTGATTTTAGGATATTATTAATTGTATAGTTATGATTTTTACCCAGAACCTAGAAAAAGAGAAGCAAAAATAAACAAAAACACAAAGTAGCAGATAGAAGAAAATAAGGGTAAAGACAGAAACCAGTGAAATTTAAAACAGAAAAAGAATACAGGTTAACCTATTGTCGAGGGAATTCAAGATGGCGGATGAGAAAAACTGCCAGCCAGAGTGTCTCTGCAAAAAAGACAGATTTTAGAAGAAAGTGAAAAAAAAATAAACAAGCAGACAAACATAGATCGGACAGACAAGAGTGGAAGGAAGGGTTCCTGAAACTACAGGAGACTCCACAGGAAGAAGTTGCAGAGGAAAACTGGAAGAAGAAAGGCCCCAGAGAGGCTTGGAGACCAGCAACAAGAGTAGGTGGAGCAGTTAACTTTCCCTCCCTTGCATCTCAGATTGCTGGTGGGCTCCCGAGTGGTTGGAGAGATCTGCCAACACCAGTCCAGAGATGGCTGCCACCAGTGAGCAGTGAGCCTCTTGAGGACAGGGCACCAGGCTCCCAGCTCCCTCCGGGCACCTCCCTGTGCGCAGACCAGAGCTGATCAGCAGGCGCCATATTGCTTCATTCTCCCCTTCCCCACCCATGGGTACCCAGACAATTTAGCCATCACAGGGAGGCATCTCCAAGGAATGGGACCTTTCCTTTTGGAGTCAGTAGACTGAGAGGCACTCAGACTGTGAGCTCCCCACCCACCAACCCTCCCAAGGTGCTGCTAGCTTGGTGACTCCAGGAGAACGGGACAAATCCCGAGGTGGAGAGACATCGATCCAGCTTGGGCACCCTGTGGGTGACTTGAGACCAGCACTCTTTTCTCTGAAAGGGTTGATCTCCAGGGCCCAGGGGATAGACCTGTAGACCAGATCCTGTACACCCAGGTCTCAATTGCATTGCCCCAGGGCACAAAAGGGATATTTGTGAACAAGCCTACTGAGGTGTGTGTGCCTTCAGGGGCAGATCAGCGAGCTTGAGGGGCAACTCTCCTCCCACAGGAAGGCCATGTGTCCAGCCCAGGCTGTGATCCTGTGCAGGGAACCTTCCCTGGCCTGCATCATAACCAGGGGAGATCCGCTGGCTTGAGGTCCTACCTGCTGGCAGAGGCCCAGGAGAAACTGCGGAATAGGGAGGGTGGAAAGGAGCAAGGCCTGCTCCAGACTGCAGGTCTCAGTCCCACTTTGACACATAGACTTTTCGGCTGAGTGAGGCCATTTCAGTCCCTCCTTGGAAGCTTTGCCCAGAAGCAGAGAACAGATCTTTGCCCCTGCTGACACAATTTGTGTAACTTGAGAGCAGTCTCACCCAACCAAGCTCCGCCCAGACTCACTCTAGGACCTGCCCATACTGAGGTGGAGAATAAGGACACACCTGGAAGTCCCTGTGCCCCACCCACCACCTGAGGCACAAGAGTGAGTTTCTAGAGGAACAAGAGCTGGTTACAGGATCCAAAAACAACACTGCAACCTGCTCCTCCCATCAAGCACCACCTACTGACAGGAAGGTCATTCTGCATACCCTTTTACTGCATGTACTGACTCAACATAAAGAGTGTGGTCGAATCTCACCCACAAACACCATCTACTGGCTCAGAGACTAAACAGGGCAAATCATTATCCAAACGAAAATCTAAAGGCAAGAAGCAACAACTCATCCAGATGGGAAGGAATCAGCAAAAGAACTCTGGAAGTATGATGAATCAAACGGAAAGCACACCCCTAAAGAAGAACACCAGCTCTCTAGCAACAGACATTAATCAAATTCAGAACACTAAAATGACAGAAGAATTTCCAACATGGATTGTAAGAAAACTGAACGATATACAAGAAAAAATGGATAACCAACACAAAGAAACCACACACACACACAAAAAAAATCCAGGATTTGGAAGAAAAATTTACTAAAGAAACTGAAATATTAAAGAAAAATCAAATCGAACTCCTGGGAATGAAGAATTTATTCAGGGAACTACAAAACACAGTAGAAAGCCTCCAGAACAGGGTAGATCTACAAACAGAAGAAAGAATCTCAGGGATTGAAGATAACACCTTCCAATTAAAATAAGTTAGTCACAGAGATAGAGCAGAGAAATAAGAGAAAAGAGCAAAACCTACAAGAAATATGGGATTATGTGAAGAAGCCTAACGTGACAGTTATGACCATCCCTGAGGATGAAGAAGAAAATATGCAAGGGTTGGATAAGGTATTTGAAGATATATTAGAGGAAATTTTCCCAGACCTTGCTAAAAATCTAGATATCCAGGTACAAGAAGCTCAAAGGACCCCTGTGAGATTCACTGCAAACAGGAAGACACCACGACATGCAGTCATTGGACTGACCAAAATATCCACTAAAGAGGCCCTCCTACGAGCTGTAAGGCGAGAGAAACAAGTAACATATAACGGAAAGCCCATCTGAATAACGCCAGGCTTATCAACTGAAACTTTACAAGCAAGAAGAGACTGGGGCCCCATTCTCACTCTTCTCAAACAGAATAATGCCCGCCCTAGAATCTGGTACCCTGAAAAACTAACTTTTGTATACGAAGAAGAAATAAAGACATTTTCAGATAAGCAAAAACTGAGGGAATTCACCAAGACAACACCAGCCCGCCAAGAACTACTCAAAACTGTTAGACACGGATCAGCAAAATAAATGCTCACCAATGTAAAAGCACTCAAAAGCTAAAGATCAAAGGCAAGATACCACAATGGTTCAAGAGAGAAAACAAAGCAACAAAGTTCAACCCAACAGGATGAACAGAAATTTGCCCCAACTATCAGTTCTCTCAATAAATGTGAAAGGCTTCAATTGTCCACTAAAGAGACACAGGCTGGCCAAATGGATAAACACACAAAAGCCAATTATCTGCTGTCTTCAGGAAACACAACTAACCTGCAAAGATTCATTCAGACTCAAGGTGAAGGGGTGGAAATCAATATTTCAAGCAAACAGAAGCCAAAAGAAGGCTGGCGTGGCAGTTTTGATGTCAGATCACTTAGTCTTTAAATCAACAAAAGTAATGAAAGACAAAGAGGGTCACTACATAATGGTAAAGGGTACAGTTCAACAAGAAGACATAACAATTCTAAATATGTATGCACCCAACATGGGTGCACCCAGATTCATAAAGCAAATTCTACTTGATCTAAACAAAATGATAAACAGCAACACCATAATAGCCAGAGACTTCAATATCCCTTTGATAGCACAGGACAGATCCTCCAAACAGAAAATTAATAAAGAAATAATGCACTTAAACAGAACTCTAGAACAAATGGGCCTGACTGACATTTACAGAACGTTCTACCCAAAAACCACTGAATTATTATTCTCTTTAGTTCATGGGACATTTTCTAAAATTGACCATATCCTAGGTCACAAAGCAAGTCTCAAAAAATTTAAAAGAATAGAAATTATACCATGCATCTTCTCAGATCACAGTGGAATAAAATTAGAAATCAACCCCAACAGAAACTCTCATCTCTACACAAAGTCATGGAAAAAAACCTTCTGCTGAACAATTATTTCATAAATGAAGAAATCAAGAGGGAAATCAAAAGATTCTTTGAAATAAATGACAAAGGAGACACACGTTATCAAAGTCTGTGGGACACAGCCAAAGCAGTCCTGAGAGGAAAGTTTATTTCCATAAATTCCTATATCCAAAACGCAGAAAGATCACAAATAGACAACCTAATGAATTGACTCAAAGAGTTGGAAAAAGATGAACAGACCAATCCCAAACCCAGCAGAAGAAGTGAAATTAATAAGATCAAATCAGAACTTAATGAAACTGACAATAAAAACATTACAGAGGATTAATAAAACAAAAATTTAGTTCTTTGAAAAAACAAACAAAATTGACATGCCTTTGGCTAGACTAACGAAAAGCAGAAAGGAGAAGTCCCTAATAAGTCCCTAAGAAGTCCCTAATCAGGAACGAAAAAGGAGAAATTACAACTGATGCCACGGAGATACAAGATATCATCTATGAATACTATAAAAACCTTTATGCACATGAATTGGAAAATCTGGAGGAAATGGACAAATTTTTAGAAACACACAGTCTCCCTAGGCTCAACCAAGAAGAAACAGAATTCATGAACAAACCAATATCAAGTACTGAAATTGAAACAGCAATAAAAAATCTTCCTAAAAAGAAAAGTCCCAGACCAGATGGTTTCACATCTGAATTTTACCAGACCTACAAAGAAGAACTGGTGCCTATCCTGCAGAAATTATTCCACAACATCGAGAAGGATAGAATCCTCTCCAACACACTTTACGAAACCAACATAACTTTGATACCAAAACCAGGAAAAGATGCAACAAAAAAAGAAAACTACAGACCAATATCCCTTATGAATATAGATGCAAAAATTCTCAAAATCCTAACAAACTGAATTCAGGTGCTTATCAAAAAAACAATTTATCACAACCAAGTGGGCTTCATCCCAGAGATGCAGGGATGGTTCAACATATGCAAATCTATAAATGTAATTCACTACATAAATAGAAGCAAAAACAAAGACTATAGGGTCCTCTCAATAGACACAGAAAAATCATTTGACAAAATTCAACACACTTTTATGATAAGAAAGCGTAATAAAATAGGCACAGATGGGGCTTATCTAGAAATGATACAAGCCACATATGACAAACCCACAGCCAACATCATATTGATTGGGGAAAAATTGAAAGCATTCCCACTTAGAACTGCAACCAGACAAGGTTGCCCACTATCTCCACTTCTATTCAACATAGTGCTGGAAATGCTTGCTAGAGCAATTAGACGAGAGAGGAATTAAGGGCGTCCAAATGGGGAAAGAGATCAAGCTCTCACTCTTTGCTGATGATATGATAGTATATCTAGAAAACAATAAGGATTCAACCAAGAGACTCCTTGAATTGATAAATGAATTCAGTAAAGTCTCAGGATACAAAATCAATATACACAAATCAGAGGCATTCGTGTACGTCAATAACAGTCAAACTGAGAACCAAATCAAAGACTCAATACCCTCCACAATAGCAACAAAGAAAATAAAGTACCTAGGAATATATTTAACTAAGGAGGTAAAAGACCTTTACAGGGAGAACTATGAAACACTAAGGAAGGAAATAGTAGAAGACGTAAACATGTGGAAAACCATACCATGCTCGTGGGTCGGCAGAATGAACATTGTTAAAATGTCTATATTACCCAAGGTGATCTACAGATTCAATGCAATCTCTATTAAAATATCAACATCATTTTTCACAGATACAGAAAAAATAATTTTATGCTTTGTACAGAACCAGAGAAGACCCGTATAGTAAAAGGCATCCTAGGCAAAAAAAAATAAAATGGGAAGCATCAATTTACCAGACTTCAAACTATACTACAAGGCTATAGTAATTAAAACAGTATGGTACAGGCACAAGAACAGGGAAATGGACCTTTGGAACAGAACTGAGAACCCAGATACAAAACCAGCTTCATATAGCCACCTAATCTCTCACAAAGCAGACAAAAACATACACAGGGGAAAAGAATCCTTATTCAATAAATGGGAAAACTGGATAGCCACATGTAGAAGACTGAAAAAGGATCTACACCTTTCACCTCTCACAAAAATCACCTCACACTGGGTAATAGACTTAAATCTAAGCTGTGAAACTATTAGAATTCTAGAGGAAAACATTGGAAATACTCTTCTAGACATCGGCCTAGACAAAGAATTCAAGAAAACCCCAAAACCAATCACGGTAACAACAAAAATAAATAAATGGGACCTGATCAAATTAAAAAGCTTCTGCACAGCCAAAGAAACTGTCACGAGAGCAAACAGACAACCTACAGAATGGGAGAAAATTTTCACAAGCTACACATCCGATAAAGAGCTGATAACTAGAATCTATTTAGAACTCAGGAAAATCAGCAAGAAAAAAATCAAACAACCCTATCAAAAAGTGGGCAAAGGACAACAGAAACTTTCCAAAAGACGACAGAATGATGGCCAACAAACATATGAAAAGATGCTCAACATCTCTAATCATCAGGGGGGGAATGTAAATCAAAACTGCAATGAGATATCACTTATCTCCAGTGAGAATGGCCTTTATCAAAAAGTCCCAAAACAATAAATGTTGGTGTGGATACGGAGAGATAGGAACATTCCTACACTGCTGGTGGGACTGCAAACTAGGCAACCTCTGTGGAAAGCAATATGGAGATACCTTAAAGAGTTATAAGTAGATCTACCATTTGATCCAGCAATCCCTGCAAAAACCATACAGGACAGGAGAGAGTAGGACAACACATTCAAAGTGTTGAAAGAAAAAAACAACCCAAACTTGCCAACTGAGAATACTGTACCTAGGTAAAGCTATCCTTCAAACATGAAGCAGAGATAAAGTCTTTCAGACAAACAAAAACTGAAGGAATTTATCACCACTAGACCTGTCTTACAATAAATGCTAAAGTGAGTTCTTCAATCTGAAATAAAGGACACTTCATGCAAAACAAAACCAAAAAACCACAATACATTTGAATGTATAAAACCAAGTGCTAAAATTAAGTGCACAAACCCAGAATACTTGAATACCATAACTGTACTGTGCAATCCACTCATAACTCTAGTATAAAGCCCAAAAGACAAATCTATCAAAAATTATAACAGTTATAACAATCTGCTAAGGGATAGGCAATATAAAAATTGAGATGAGTTAAAATGTGCGTGGGGGGTGGAGTTAAATTATAGCGTTTTTTTTAGTTTTTCCTTTCTTTATTTCTATTCTTTTCTTTGTGATCAAAAATAAGCTTTTATCTGTTTAAAATAACTTGTTATATCTACAAGATGTTTTTTGTAAGCTTCATGGTAACCAAAAAACAAAAACTTATAATTGATACAGTAAAAAACAAAAAGCAATGAATTAAAACACTTAACGAAAAAGGAATAAAATCACTTAACAACAAAGGAAAATAGGAAGAAAGGAAGAGAGGAGTTACAAATCAACCAAAAACAAGTATCAAAATGGCAGTAGTAAGTCCTTACCTAACAATACTAACATTATATGTAAATGGTTTAAATTGTCTACTTAAAAGACAGAGTGGCTGAATGGAAAAAGAAAAAAATAAACAAGACCCAACTATATGCTACTTACAAGAAACTTACTTCACCTATAAAGTCACATAGAGACTGAAAAGTAAAGAGGTAGAAAAAGATATTCCATGCAAACGGAAACCAAAAAGGAGCAGGAGTAGCTATATCAGATAAAATAGACTACAAGTCAAAGACTATAAAAAGAGACAAAGTCACTATATAATGATGAAGGGGTCAATTCTGCAAGATGATATAATATTTATAAATATATATCACTCAACACTGAAACATTTACAAATATATCAAACATTAATAGATATAAAGGGAGACATAGACTGTAATACATTAACAGCAGTGGACTTTAGAATTCTACTCTCAGCAATGGGATTTTCTTTCCCAAAAGAAAATCAGCAAAGAAACATCAGAGTTAAACTACACACTTGATCTAATGGATCTAACATTTATAGAACATTTCACCCAACTGCTGCAGAATACACATTTTTCTTATCAGCACATGAAACATTCTCCAGCATAGACCGTATCTTAGCCACAAAACAAGTCTCAACAAATTCAAAAGAGTTGAAATCATATCAAGTATCTTTTCTGACCACAATGGAATAAAACTAGAAATCAGTAACATGAAAAACCTTGGAAACTACACAAACACATGGAAATTAAACATGCTCCTCAATGGGTCAATAAAGAAGCTATGAAAGAAATTTAAAAATTTATTGAAACAAATGAAAATGGAAATGCAACATACCAAAATCTATGGGATACAGAAAAAGCATACTAAGGGGGAATTTATAGCAAAAAACACCTACATCAAAAAAGTAGTACCAACACTTCAAATAAATGACTGACGTCAAACAATTAGAAAAGAACAAATCAAACCCAAAATCAGTGGAAGGAAACAAACTAAAAAGATCAGAGCAAAATAAAACTGAGACAAAAAAATTAAAAAATTAATGAATAAAAAGTTGGTTTTTTTAAAAGATAAAAAATTGACAGCTCTTTAGCTAGACTAACTAAAAATAGAGAAGACTCAAATAAAATAAACCAGAAATGAAAAAGGAAACAACTGATACTAAAAAATACAATGAACCAATAGAGGCTATTATAAACAACTCTACACAAATAAGTTGGAAAATCTAGAAGAAATGGATGAATTCCTGTACAAATACAAATACCAAGACAGAGCCATGAAGAAACAGAAAACCTGAACAGACCAATAGTGAGAAATGAGACTGAAGCAGTAATAAAGTCTCCCATCAGAGAAAAAACCAGGACCTGATGGGTTCACCTTTGAATTCTATCATACATTTAAAGAGGAACTAATACCAATTCCACTCAAACTATTCCAAAAAGTTGAAGGTGAGAGAATATTTCCTAGATATAGACCAACTCTCTGTGGGATGTCATATAACGTCAAATCATCACAATCTCTTAAATTGGATTAAGATGATCCCAGGGTACTAGTGCACCTAAATGTCTACCAAAAGCAACATAATTATCTCTAGGGTAAAATAACATTGCCATAGGCTTCAATTTATTCTACAATGGTTTCTATACAAAGCTGAGAACATAATAAAAAATAACCGGGCACACTAAGCGTCAAGACAGCATGAATGGAAACATTGAGAAACAAGAGAATAAGATAACTGACTTATCAGACACAGATATTTTTTGGTTGGGGTGAAATTCACATGACATGAAATTAACCAATTTAAAGTGAACAATTCAGTGGCATTTAGGACATTCAGAACATTGCACAAGCACCATCTCTCCCTTGTTCCAGAGATTTTAAAATAAATAAACATAATATGTTCAAAGAAATACAAAACAGAATTCCAGGAGAAAACTAGAAACCAAAGCAAAGAGTAAAACAGAAATTCTAAAGCTGGCTGGGTGTGGTGGCTCATGCCTGTATTCCTAACACTCTGGGAGGCCAAGGCAGGAGGATCCCTTATGGTCACGAGTTCAAGACCAGCCCATGCAAGAGCGAGACCCCGTCTCTACAAAAAATAAAAAAAATTTGCCTAGTGTGGTGGTGCATACCTGTAATCCCAGCTACACAGGAGGCTGAGGCAGGAGGATCTCTTGAGCCCAAGATTTCGAGGTTGCAATGAGCTATGACAATGCCACTGCACTCTAGCCCATGTTGACAGTGTGACACTGTCTCAAAAAAAAAAAATTCTAAAATTAAAATACAATAACTAAAAGAAATTATCCAGAATAAAGTAACAAAAGACAAAGGATGAAAATAAACAAAGAAAAACATAAAACACATAGGGGATTCAATGATAAATACTAACAGAATTGGAGTCCTGGAAAAACTGAAAAGAAAAAAATGGGACAGAAGCAATATTTGAAGACATAATGGCTAAGAATTTGCCAAAGTTGACGCTAGACATGAGGCCACAGATTCAAGAAATGCTACAAAATCCAAGAAGATAAATCAAAAGAGAACTTGCCTAGGCACAAAATAAAACGGTTTTAAAAAAAAAAGCAAGGAGAAAAATATTAAGGCAGCCAACGAAAAAGACTGCCTTTAAAGGAGGCACAAATAGAATGACAACTGAATTCTCAGCAGAAATAATGGAATCCAAGAGACAAGAGAATTATATTTTCAAATGCTGAAAGAAAAACAATTACCAACTTATAATTCTATACCAGTGAAAATATTCATCAAAAGGAAAGTGACCAATACCAAGTGTTGATGAGGATATGAAGAAACTAGAACTCTCATACTCTCCTGGGAATGTGAAAGGATATAATCACTTTGGAAAACTTTGGTAGTTTCTCAAAAAGTTAAATGTATACTTATATGACTTAGCAATTTCAGTTCTAGGTATCTACCTATGAGAAATGAAAGCATATGTTCACACAAATATTTGAACATAAATGTTTAGATGAGCCTTCTTTGTAACAGCCAGAAACTGTAAACAAATATCTATCAAGAGGTGAATGAACAAACTGTAGTATATCCATACAATGGAATATTTATCAGCAATAAAATGGAATAAACCATTGATACATATACCCACATGGATGAATCTTGAAATAATTATGCTGAGTGAAAAAACTGGATATTAATGACATTAACAGCCCATACTACATGAACTGTCTTTTCCCCAACATTCAATATATCTCAAACATTTGCCGATTCCCCTGACCTCTTTGCCACATACATGCAAAACCAATATTTCCTTTCTCCCAATCGCAAAATATGTATCACTAAACCATTCTAAAATTGAATATAACTGTATATTAAAAATAGAAGAATGTGTCTTAAACTATGAAATAATTATACTCCATGGGTACTTTCATCTTCCCTAAGAAAGCAAAGACTGATCAGTACAGTGAAGGATTAGAAGAATTCACCACCTCAAAATTATGCCACTTTGGCATAAGGATTATTTTGTACTGAGGGCAACTGAGCAGCAGACACAAGAAAAGCTCTCTGTCCTCCCTTTATCAGCCTAAAAGGAGGACATAAATCTGTACAGGAGCTAATTAGTGACAACCTTAGAGCCTTATCAGCCCAGAGATGGCACCAGGGGACTCCACATAACCAACTTCAATAACCAGCCCTTATCGTCCATTATATTTACCTTCCCACAATTTGCTGCCCTAGAAACTCAAAGTCTATTTCCTTTGTCTTGCCACTTCTGTGAAAATTTATTTGTTTTTGTTGTTAAAATGCTATACAAGCCCAAGTTCTAGCCATCTCTTTGAGCTCCACATTCCTGAGCTTCTCCCATGTGTATATATGAGATAAACATGTTAATAAATTTGTTTGTTTTTCTCTTATTAATCTGTTTTTTGTTACAGAGCCCCAGCTGAGAAATTAAAAAAGTAGAAATAAAAAGATTTTTTCCCTTCCCTATAATGGAATGGAAAGCATGATTAGTATGCAAAGGAATGGAGCAACCTAGCAACACTGAGGGGCAGCAATTCCTTGGCTATGCCCATTTCTGTCGACATTCTATAAAGTACTCTTTAAGAACTTAAGAAAAACAACTAATTTCAGTTGATCAAATTAGCATAGATAGCCTTCCCTAACACCAGGTATCTATACCTCAATCCATTTCTGTTTTTCCCCTTCTATGGCAGATTGGAGCATGAAAGCTCCTCTTTATCAATATATAAGGTACATAACAAATCTCTGGGACCTGGAACAAAGAGCTAATAACACCATAAATCATTATGACAGATGAAACTATTTGATAGAAAATACACAGCACTCCATTCAAATCAACCTTATCAATGAACCCTCAAGCATCTGTTCTCTGAAGTGCCTAATACCCTGGTAAATTTGTGAGTTTCTAATAATTAAATTTTGTTATTATATACCAACCTCTCTAAAGAGAAAAATTGATATCTTCCCCTGAAAGAGAACACTGGTCTACCCTGCTCTTAACACCCTCTCTCAGCCAAAAACCCACTACAGCACCTTTATAATTCCTGATGGCTGCTTTCTCATATCAATAAGTCAGTGAGTTGAAGGGCTTCAGATTTCCACACACCCTATATCTAAGAGCAAAGGTCAAACCACTGTATATAGAAACATTTTCAAAATTCTCTTCCTTTTAGACAGGTTTTATAAATGTACTACTGATGAAGAAAGCAACCTAACAAAGCCAAGCTAAAATTATAGCATTCTAATCACAGAGTATTTTGTTGACTGATGAGTAACACAAACAGATTTGGCCATCAAATGATGATAGTGTCTTCTCTGAAGCTATGATACCAGCAGCTCCAACTGTGCCTGCTTCAAGTTGGCAGCATAAATGAGGGCAGAGCACCAATTGCCCCTGTCCTCAGACTAGAGCTCTGTAGTATCTCTGGTTGATCCTCTCTGACTCCTTGGAATTTGTACTAACCAATTTAATCCTTCCAACACTGCCAGCATATACTGAGGGGACTTCCAGATCCGACCTAATGAATACTGGTCTTTTTTAGGCAGCCTGAACTCATATGTGCAATAAGTACATATAGTGTTGTGTCAGCAAAACCCACTAAAATAACGACTTAAAATTTATAATAATAAAACGTAAATATCAGAAATATCTCATACCACTAAACACCGGTTATCAGCACAAAAGATTTCCTTTAGTCACAATAAAGATCTAAGTTTTAATATAAGGGTTTTTGCAATGAGGTAAGAAGGAAGTAGAATATTCTGGAAACCAAGTGAAGAAAGTTTCAAGAAGTCAGTAGCAATAGGTCAAGTAAGGTAAGAACTACTAAATTAAGCAACATGGAAGTCACCTGGGACTATAATGAGCTATTTTAGCACTAACCATCATCTAAGAAAATACATAACTCAGTACCTGTAAAGCTTTCTGCTCCTTTTGAAGATCCTTTATTCTATTCTGTTGCTGGCAAACTCTATTTAGGGATTCATCCTCCAATTCACCAATTTTGGATTTCACACTCTCCATAATTTGTTCCAAGTCATTAGCTCGTCGTTCCTGATCTGCTGCTCGGCTTTGTTCTAGCTGAAGTTCATTTCTAATTTAATAGACACACAAATTCTTCCCTTAGTCTTAAAAATAAATCAAATGGCCAAACATACCCATCTAACAACATATTTTCTAAAATTTCTTTGCATTCTTAAATTTTCTATTTTATTTATTTTTCTTTTTTTTTTTT
>VBSM01000272.1:266247-298380 GCA_008086735.1 Cheirogaleus medius
AAAAAAAAAAAAAAAAAAAAAAAAAGGAGACTATCCACCTTTTTAGTTCTTTATGCTACATTCAGGAAAATATAGAAGACATACTCCTCCAAACAGAGAATACATTGATGAAATATAACACATGCATAATTGGTACCCAAGAACAGAGAAAAGAATGAAGCAGAAGCAATATTTGAAGATCTAATAGCTGAGAAAATTTAAGAATCATTATAAGATATAAATCTACACATTCCAGAAGGCAAAGATACTGCAAACATGATAAAGAAAAAAAATATCTAGATGTATCACATTAAAATACAGAAAAAGACATGGAGAAAATCTTAAAAACAATCAGAGTAAAAAGATCATCTTCAAAGGAGTTACAGTTGGAACATCGGCTAACTTCTTAGCACTAACAATGGAAAACTTATAGTGGACTAATATCTTCAATATGCTGAAAGAAAATAATTGCCTATCTAAAATTCTAAATCCAGTGACAATATCCTTTAATAATAAAGGCAAAAGTAAGATATTTTAAAACACACAACATAAATCTCAGAGTTCTTCACCAGATCTGTTCTATAAAAAATTCAAAAGAAGATGCTTCATGCAGAATGAAAGATTATCTGATAGAAAGGAGATATAAAAAAAAAATAAAGAGCAAAGAAATGGATACGTGTACATGCAGACTAACTACATAAAATAATGATGAGATTTGGCTGGGTACAGTGGTTCATGCCTACAATCCCTGCGCTTTGGGAGGCTAAGGTGATGGACTGCTTGAACCTAGGAGTTTGAGACTAGCCTGGGTAACATAGGGAGACCCAGTCTCTACAAAAAATAAATAAGTAAATTGGCCAGGCATGGTGGTGCATGCCTGTAGTCCTAGCTACTTGGAAGGCTAAAATAGGAGGATCACTTGAGCCCAGGAGTCCAAAGTTACAGTGAGTTATGACTGCACCACTGCCCTCCAGCCTGTGTGACAGAAAGAGACCCTGTCGCTAAAAATATATATATGTATATATTTAAAATAATAATGATGAGATCTTGTGACTTTAAAACATATAGTTAAAATGCATAATAAGAAAAATATATTAGCTGGGAGTAGGATAAATAGTGTAATAATGTTCTAAGTTTATCTACAATCCAGGAGGAGGGTAACAGAAGTACCTGCTAACATCAGGCTTTTGTATTAATAATTTAGGGATGCTTGAGAATTTCTAGAATAACCACTAAAAAATATTAATAGAGCATAGGTATATAATTTTCTAACTAGTAAAAGGGAAAAACCATAATGATGTATAAAAATGAACACAAAAGGAGAGAAAAATAAACAGAGAAGAGTTGAAACAAAGAGAAAGCACATAGTACTAGGTAATATGGTAGATTTAAGTCTGTATCAGTAATTATATTCAATGTAATGGTTCCAGTTAAAAGAGAAAGACTGAAAGATTGTCGAGCTGGATTTTTTTTTTGAGACAGAGTCTCGCTCTGTTGCCCAGGCTAGAGCGTTGTGGCATCAACCTAGCTCGCAGCAACCTCTGGGACTACAGGCATACGCCACCATGCCCGGCTAATTTTTTCTCTATATATTTTTAGTTGTCCAGATAATTACTTCTGATTTTTAGTAGAGTCGGGGTCTTGCTCTTGCTCAGGCTGATCTCCAACTCCTGACCTTGAGTAATCCTCCGGCCTTGGCCTCCCAGAGTGCTAGGAAAAGGCGTGAGCCACCACGCCCGGCCTCGAGGTGGATTTTTTTTTTAACCAAGCTATATGCTGTTTAAAAAAGACATCTAAATTATTAAAAAGCCATATAAAATATAAACATATAAAACAGTTAAAAGAATAAAGAAAGGATTTATTTAAAGGATCCTGGGAAGATAGCATGGTCACAGCATAGTTTTTAAACTCTGAATCTCATATAAATACAGAACTAACTAGATAACAAACCCCAAACCCAAAAACAATAGAGTTGGCCCTCCATAGCCACAGGGGATTGGTTTCAGGATTCCTGCAGATACCAAAATCTGCGGATGCTCAAGTCCCTTATATAAAATGGTATAGTACAGTCAGCTCTCTTCATCTGTGGGTTTCAATTTGCAGTTGGTTGAATCTGTGGGTGTGAAACTGGCAGAGACAAGGACTGACAATATTTACATCAAAAGTTGCTGACTAGTTATACCCACAAACACTACTATAAAATGTAAATGGGTAGGGATAAACCACTAACAGCCACAAGAACTGCATACCAGCATCTGTGTAGGAAGAAAAAAAATGCTGCAGGTATATCTCAGTTCTGAGGATAAGAGAACTCCCAGGTTCATCGGTATTCACTAATATTCATTACTGCACTAATATGAAACAGCAGGTGAAATTGGAAGGAGTTTGCCCTCTCTTGCCACAAAAAGGACTGAGGATGCTGGAACTCTGTGAACACTCACAATTGACATGCTACAGTTCCATGACAGGGCCCATGATGAGAAGAAACTTCTGGGAATGGAATCAAAATTGAGCAAGACAGGGACAAGAAAGAAGGGAGGACCAAAGTAAGAAAGATAATAGAACCAAGAACTCTCAGACAACAAACTGCAGTATTTTCAAACACTACACAAAATAATAGGAGAGGGAAGTCCGAGAAGTTAGAAAAGCTCTCTTGACCTTTAAACCTTTATAAAAGTTCAGAAAAAAAACTAATTTCACATAAAAATGAGCAAAGAAAAGCACTGAGGTCTAATCCCATCAAAAGTTAATATTTAAAAAAAAAAGAATAATATCCCTACAGACAAGAAAAACATACCAGAAAGATATACCCACAAAACAGATCAAAACTATAAACCACTATTTTATTTTACTTTTTTAAAGAAGGAGGGAAGGAAGTTCTTTTTTTTTCTTCTTGAGAAAGCATCTCACTCTGTTGCCCGGGCTAGAGTGCCATGGCATCATCCTACCTCACAACAACCTCAAACTCCTGGACTCAAGGGATCCTCCTGCCTCAGGCTCCTGAGTAGCTGGGACTATAGGCACTCTCCACGATGCCCAGCTAATTTTTTCTTTCTGTTTTTAGTTGCCCAGCTAATTTTTTCTATTTTTAGTAGAGACAGGGTCTCACTCTTGCTCAGGCTAGTCTCGAACTCCTGATCTCAAGCAATTCTGCCTCGGCCTCCCAGAGTCCTAGGATTACAGGTATGAGCCACTGCACCTGTCCTAAACCACTATTTTAAAACAAGCTAAAATACACCGAAAAGTCTATAAGACATGTAAGAACATAGGTAATAATAAGAAAAACTTGGAAATGAACTGATATAACCCAGAAATTAGTAATTTTTAAAAAAACTTATTATTTTAGAAATGAAGGTTAAAAAAGGAAAATGAATACTACAGATAATGCCTAAGAGAAACAGAGGTTAAAAAGAAAATAACTTTAAAAATTAAAAAGACATGAAGAAAGGGCAAGAAAGAAAATGACAAATATCAAAGATAGGCAAAGAAGCTCAAATAAACAGATAATAGTAGTAACTGAAAAAGAAAACTAAAGCAATAGAACCAATAATAAAACTGTAATTCAAGAAAACTCTCCTGATTTTAAAATTCACATCACACTGCAAAGAACTTAGAATACCCAAAACAACTTTGAAAAAGAACAACAAATTTAGAGAACTAATGTGATATGATTTCAAGACTTACAAAGCTACGGTAATCAAGACAATATGGCACTGGTGTCGAGACAGACAAATCGATCAATGAAACAGAATAGAGTCCAGAAATAGACCCATATTTATATGGACAAATGATTTTCAACTTCCTAAGAAATCTCACAAATAATTAGCTTCAGGTAACCAAAATGCCTACAGGGACCTCAGTTGCCTTAAAAGCTGTGAAGGCAATTCAGTAGCAAACAGACAGTCTTTGCAATAAATGATGCTAGAACAACTGGATATCAACATGTCAACAAAAAAGACTTTCAGCCATACCTCACACTATATACAAAAAAAACTAAGTCAAAATGAGTAATATACATAAATCTAAACCTAAAATGTCTAGGAAAACATAGGAGAAAACTTTTATGATCTTCAGTTAGGCAAAGATTTCTTAGATATGATACCAAAAGTATGATCCATAGAAGAATAAATTGGGCTTCATAAAAATAAGAACTTCTGCTTTTTGAGAAATACTGTTAAGAAAATGAAAAAAACCATAGCTAGGAGAAAATTATTGGAGATCATAAAAGACTCATATTCAGAATATATAAAGAATTTGCAAAACACAATAAGAAAGCAAACAACACAACTTAAAAATGGGCAAAAAAACTGAATAGACATTTCACCAAAGAAGACATACAGATGGCAAATAAGCACATAAAAGGATGCTAAATATCACTAGTCAGGAGAGAAATGCAAATTAAAACCTACAATGTGCCACCACTACATACCTATTTGATGGGCAAGACTGGCTATACCAAGTGTTTTCGAGGATATGAAGGAACTGGAACTCTCATACACTACTAATGGAAATTTAAAATAGTACAATCACTTTACAAAACTGGCTGCTGCTTAAAAGGTTAAACAAACACCTACATAAGACCCAGTCATTCCACTCTTAGGAATTTACCCAAGAAATAAAAACATTAAGTCCACACAGACTTGTACACAGATGTTCAAAGCTTTATTTATAATAGCCAGAAACTGGAAAAAAAATTCAAATGTCTATCAGTAGGCGAAGGGATATACAAACTATGGTATACACATAGAATGTAATACCTCTCAGCACAAAGGAATAAACTATTGATACATCCAACATAGATGAACTGCAAAATAATTATTTTGCTTGGTTGAAAGAAGCCAGACCAAAAAAGAAAGTACATACTGTATCGTTCCATTTATACAAAACAAAAAGTAACCTATGGTGATAGAAAGCACATCAGTGGTTGTTGGGAAAATAGGAGGCTGGAGAGGGATTACCAAGGGGAACAAGGAAATTTTGAGGGATGTTGGATATATTGACAATCTTGTGGTGATGGTTTCATAGATGTATATGTCAAAACTTATCAAATTTTACACTTTACGTATACGCAGATTATATATCAAATATTAGGTTATTAAGTATGGAACATCCGATTTTCTTAAGTACTAAGTTTGACAGTTGATATCTGACATTTCACTTTGACACTTGTTTTTTTATTGTGAAGGTACATCCTCATTCTTTCACACACACATTTTGACTTGTGATTATGTTTCAATTTTTTTAGAGCAATTTTTGTGAAAACATGGATAAGTCAAAAATTCATTTTGATTTTGAATATGAGTTCTTTCGTGGAACCAATGCAGTGCAGACAGTTTGAAATAGCAACGAAGTGTTTGGGAAGGATGTGGCTAATGAACACATGGTATGTAGATGGTTGGTTCTGGTGATTTTAATCTTGAAAATGAGCCATGTGGGTGACCTGAGACCAAAGTGGATAATGATGAGCTGAAAGCTATAGTGGAAATGAATCCATCTCAACCTACACATGAATTAGCAGTAAGGTTTGATGTTACTATTCCAACAATATTGGACCATTTGAAACAAATGGGCAAGGTAAAGCAGCTGGATAGATGGGTACTGCATGAATTAAATGAGCATAAGAAGAGAAATCATCTCAAAACTTGCCTTTCTTTGTTGTCATGACATAAAGATGAACATTTCTACACTGACTTGTTAAATGTGATGAAAAATGGATTCTTTCTGACAATTGCAAGCATTCAGCGTAGATAAAGACGAAGCGCTGAAACACAGTCCAAAACCAAATATTCATCAAAAAAAACTAATGCTGTTTGGTGGTCCAGTGCTGGTATTATCCACTACAGCTTTATGAACCCTGGTCAATCGATGACAGATGTCTACTGCAACCAGTTGGATGAAATGATGAGGATACTTGCAATTAAGCAGCCAAGATTGGTCAACAGAGACAGGCCAGTCCTCTTGCAAGACCACATGTCACAAAAAACAATGCTGCCCACACTACAGAAGCTGGACTTGGAAACTCTCTGTCATCCACTATATTCACCAGACCTTGCACCAACTGACTACCACTTCTTCAGGCTTTGGACCACTTCTTGCAAGGAAAAATATCCAGTTCTTAACAAGGTATAGAAAAATGCCTTTCATGATTTCCTTGCCCCTGGCTCTCTAGGTTTCTTTGCTGCTGGCATAGGTGAACTAACATTAAGAAGGCAAAACTGTGTCGATAGTTTAGGCACATACTTCCATTAATTGTACTGATTCTTGTTTGAAATATAAAAAACTAAACTTTTCATTTGAAATTGAACATTTCATATTTAATGACCTAATATATCTCAATAATGCTGTTTAAAAAATAAAGCTTTCCTGAAATTAAAAAAAAAAAGACATGAAATTACATATGGAAAGAACATATCAAGTGCCTGAGACTACTGGCCCAGAACAACCAACATCATGACACATTCTAATAAAATCACTGGACTTTAATGAAAAAGAAAAAATTCTTTGGTCATCTAGGGGAAAAAAACCCACATGATTTATAAGTGGAAGAAGAATTAGATCATCATCTGACTTTGATACCAATGCTTCATGCCAGAAGAAAAAGGAGTAATGTATTAATATTTAAGAAACTCAAGGAGAAGAAGTGTGAGTCAAAGAGTTTCTATCAGCAAAACTGAATTTAAGAATAAAAAGCACAAACTTTTATCAACATGCAAGAACTCAGAACATATTCCTTCCTTAGGAATCAAACAAAGAATTAGCTTCAGGTAACCAAAATGCCTAGAGGGACCTCAACAAAAACACTGCTGGTAAAAATTAAATATACCTGTAGAACTAAGAGTAAATGAAAGTTATGAGGGAAAAAGAAGAACATGAAATGGCTATATGTTCTGACAATGTAGTTAGCATACAACCCTTTAAAAAGGTCAGGAGACTGGACTTGGTGCTCATGCCTACAATCCCAACACTTTGGGAGGCTGAGGAAGGAAGATGGCGTAAGGCCAGGAGTTTGAGACTAGCCTGAACAACATAGCAAGACTCTGTCTATACAAAAATAAATAAATAAAAAATTAGCCAGACATGGTGGTGTACACCTGTAGTCCCAGCTGCTCAGGAGGCTGAGGCAAGAAGACTGCTTGAGCCCAGGAGTTGGAGGTTGCAGTGAGCTATGAATGCACTACTGTACTCTAGCCTGGGCAGCAAAACCCCATCTCTTAAAAAAAAAAAAAAAAAAAGTCAGGGAGAAGAGGGAAGAATAGGAAGAAAATAAGCAAAAAACTTTTTAGTATTTTCAGTAATCATATTGGTGGTGATATCAGAAATATAGTTCTGAAACTGTTATATGTGTAATATGGAATAAATCAAATGAGTAATATGCCATATTCTATTATTTCCTGTATTCTTGAGAACCAGGATTCTCAGTATAGAAAAAAGGAGTTACAGGTATGGCAGAGAAGTTAAGTAAAAGCTTTGTAGTCTCGATCTGAACTGGAAGTAGAACACATCAGGTATCTTTAAACATATGTGCCTATAGATAGATACAGGTATCCTAGCTGTCTACTGAAAAGCCTAAAACAGTGACTGACTCAGGATCCTTAGTATACTGTTTGTGATCTTGAAATATTATTTCTCACTAAAAGAAACCAGGGCAACTTAAACAAATGGCTGATTTCAGATCTGGGACAGAATTGTTCAAGATACCAGACAACAAGGAAGCTACCAAAAACTGCTAGGCTCCTATTAAAAAGAATAGACTTTCACTACCTCGTATATTCTGGGGCAGGGGGAGAATAGACTTGAATAAGTTCCCACTGGCCAAGGATGAGACAATGAGCTTCAATAATGGAAATACTTGCAATGAACTGAAACCTATCAAATATGTTCATGAGTTTATAGTAATACTAGATTTTTTAAAAAGAGAACTGCCTTCAGAAGACAAGGAACCAATTCATTTCTTGAAAATTGGTAAATAAAAGGAAAGAATCAAGCATTTATCCTGACTTTCCTATGTGAATTATACTGCTGGGTATCCCAATGATAGATGAAGGGATTAGTGTTCCAAGCAATAAATGAAAAAAAAATGATAGACTATTCTACAACTCTCAGTGAATGAATTTAGTTATCAAGTATTTAAAAGATGAAATGCAAAAGCAAAGACGATTCTTTCAAGCAGCAATAAGACCTGGAAATAATGCTACTGAAGGAACTAATAAAGTAGCTTATATGCTCAGGAAAAAAGGGAAGCCATTCAGTGATGTAGAAATTGAGGAAGAATGCATTATTGAAGTTGGAGGATGCTTAGAGCCTGATAAGGTCTCAAAGTACAAACAACTGCCTCTTTCAAAGGAGAACCATAACTGATCAGCAGCATGAATTAGCCTTCGACTTAACACTTCATGCAATATTTCAAAAGGAAAATGTATATTACTCAACCACTTTGGATAAATCAAGTGACATTACTGACTCGGCACAGGTTTTATACTTCATTTGGGTCATAACAGACGATTTTCTTTCCTACAAAAGAGTTACTCGTTCTGGGCACTCTTGCGAACAGAACACAGGGAATAGATATCTTCAACAACTTTCAAGATAAATGTCATGAAGTTGGACTGAATTTGGTAAATTTAGTGAGCGTATGTATATACGGTGCACCTCCCTGACAGGAAAACATGAAGGGTTTATTCCACAGATTAAAAAAAAAAAGTATTAACAGACCCAGATACTCTCATTTCTTTTCACTGTATCTTGCATCAGCAAATGCTTTCTTGCTTTTCAACCACTTATTGCTGCAAATCTACATTCTCCTACTTAACCACTTTGGTATCGTGCTCACCGGCCGCGAAACCTTGCCCACAGCCAGCACTCATAGTCCGCACGATAGTTTGTGCTGTGCATTGACAACAAATCTGTTTTGCTCTTGTGTGATGAGGAAAGCTTTAAAGCACTGAAAGCTTGTTTTACTTTACAGGCAGCTTTAGGAAAATAACTATAATAACTCCTACTAAGGACTTGTTAAAAGGTCACAGATTCATAGTAACTTATTAGCTGAACGTACACATTGCAACTGCAGAGATAAAAGTAAGTTTTTGGCTGTCGACTAAAGTTGACACTGAGCTGTGCGCCTTTATAGCACGGCTGTCGGCTAAAGTCGACGGTCGCGGTCATCTGTGGCTGACAACTATAGTCGACGCTGGTACCGAAGTGGTTAACCTAAATCAAGACGCCCTTAAGATTACAAATGACTATAACCCATCTAGAGGATCAACTGAAACTGCAGACATCCATGCTGCAAATACTCAAATGCAAATAAAAAGCAGACACAACAAAGTCATTAAAGGGTTAGTTAACTTTAAAATTAACAAATAGTTTTCATTTTTTGAAATTAATAGTTAGATTTTTTACAAAATAATGTACGTTTTTAAGTGTATCGAAGTTTCTTGAATGCGGCCTTATTACAGCTAAATTAATGAGTTCTTCCAACATGAAAAGGTTCCCCACCCCTGCCCAAGGCAGAGGAACATAGTGAACTATACATGAAAATCCAATCGGCAAAATCCAAACTGCAGGAAATACACAGGTCAAATGACCCTAGTTCTTAATCAGATAAATTGTAAGGACAAGAAATGGAGGAAAAAACCTATAGATTAAGAGTTTAAAAATTTTAATACACAAGACTATATTATAGTGTGTAAGACTATACATTTATGATAAAAATTCTTTAAAAATGCAGAGAAGAGAATACTATAAAAGCCAAAAGAATGTCAACTAAATGGGAGCCTAGGAGTTGTGACTGGGATAGGGCAAAGAGGGGATCTGACATACCTGGGTGGTATTGTCTTATAATAATTCACTAAGCATACATTTGGTATATGTGTTTTGTTTTATTTGATGATAAATTCATTTTACAATGAAAAGATTTTGTTAAATAGCAAAAAACCAAAAGTGAAGGAAATAACAAAAAAAAAGCTGGTACAGGTTGAGAGCATCCCTAATCTAAAAATCAAGGCTGGCTGTGTGGCTCACACCTGTAATCCTAGCACTTTGGGTGGCTGAGGCAGGAGGATCCTTTGAGGCCAGGAGTTCAAGACCAGCCTGAGCAACATAGAGAGACTCTATTTCTACAAAAAATAAAAACATTAGCTGGGCATGGTAGTGCTTGCCTGTAGTCCCAGATACTCAAGAGGCTGAGGCAGGAGGATTGCTTGAGCCCAGGAGTTTGAGGTTGCAGTGAGCTATGATAATGCCACCGAATTCTAGACCAGGCAACAGAGGGAGACACTGCCTCAAAAAAAAACAAACGAAAATATGAAACCTTTTGAACAGTGACATAACACCACAAGTACAAAATTCCACATCTGATCTCATGTGACGGGTCACAGTCAAAACTTTGTTTTATGCACAAAATTATTAAAAAACAGTGTATAAAAATATATTCAGGCTATGTGTATATGAAACAGATAAATTTTGTGTTTAGTCTTGGGTCCCATCCCCAAGATAATTATTATAATTATGCATATGCATATATTCCAAAATCAAAAAAATCCAAAATCTGAAACACTCTGGTTTCAAGCATATAGGATAAGGGATACTCAACCTGTATAGCTTTGCAGTTAGACTGCCTGGGTTTGAATCATGGATTCTGTCACATGGCCAGGACAGTACTAATCTCTCTGTGCTTCAATTTCCTGAGGATAATAAAAGTACTTAGCTCACAGGGTTATGGTGATGATTAGGAGAGTTAATACAGAGAGAACATACAGCAATGCCTGGCACACAGCAGGACAGAAGCAGTGATTAGAGCTATCTGTGTCATTTTAAGTAGTTACTTAACCTCTCTGAGCTTTAGTTTCCTTACTGAGTTTAAAATACCTATAGGATTATCAGGAGGTCAAAAGGGAATATATATGATGCACCTAGTATAGTATTCAATAAATATTACATCCTTTTCATGGCCTCCCAACATCTAGAGTCATCTGTCGCATTAGACATACCTCAGGCATAGCATATTACTCTTGCACTTTACACCTGGTCATTCGAGTTGATTTCAATTAAATGATCACTCAATGAGTCTCCTGTCCCACACTCGATCTTCATCTAGGTTTCAAAAAGATAAACAGACCAAAATCTTGAAATGTTCTACCTCTGAGTAAGAATGGTCTTGTGTTAGTCCCTGAGCAGGCACTTGTGGTACTGGTTATAGCTGAAAAAAAGCAGGAGCAACTGAAGTAATTGCTAATGGCCTCCATGGCTCACCATCAGATACCTCCTCCCTTCTTTTCTTTCCTCTTATCTTTCCTCTCCCCTGTTTTGTTGAAACGTTTAGCTGGGTATCCAAATCTAACAACATCTCTCATCAATTCTGGCTACAAAGATAGGATATTCTCATTTGCTAGGGTACTAAAATGAAGTAGTTTCAAACTACCACTGATCACAAAAGCAAAAGCAGGAAGAAAACTACTACTCATTTGCACCTGTGATCAAGCCCTCCTTTTTCAGAGGTCCTTTCTGTGAAATGTGCCAACAGTTTACAGCAGCATTTTCCTGACTACAGGCTGTGACAGGACAAAGGAACTTTGAAAATCACAGGAAAGACTAAATGCTTCCTAGGGCTAACACAGAAGCTATATAGCTTTAATTAGTGTCACAAACCACGCACATAAAAGTAAGACTGTGGGAGTAGGGGTTGGTGGGTAGGAGTTGGTTTGTACATGGCATAGAAAGCCAAGCAGAGAAAAGCAAAATCACAATTGCATCTTCTGGCACTTCCAGATTTCCCAAGTCTTTTAATCAAATTGCCCTTTATAGGTCTGAAGCCCCTGTAATACACACCCCGTAATTAAAATTCAATTATTTTTAATTACTATTGGGGGACAAGCTGGAAATAAACTATGGCCAGTAACTGTTCTTTCTCAAGTGAGTCACACCCAAAGCTAAGCTTTCTCAAAAAGTATATACTTCAAATCACTGTAATAAATGAACATTTAATGTTTTCCAAGCCTCTATTCGTTATTAAAGCAAAAGCTCTATTCTAAAAATATGCCAACTTGTTATTCAATGTTCCTAAGAAAGAACTAAATCTACCACAAATAAGAAAAGCTTTATACTTACTGCCTCATTTAGCCCTCACAAGAACTACCAGCTTTACCAAACAAAGAAACTGAGGCCTTGAGCCGTTAACTGAGAAGCCAACTAGCACAAAGGCTGGGGAGCCGAACCAGGTCTGTCCGACCCCCAGACCCTTACACAGGGATTTTTAATTAGCGCGAACCAGTCCTACGCGGCTGCTCCTGCGAACCCTGACAAAAATCAATCTGACCCTTCCCAGGGCCCAGGTGAAGCCAAGTCCGGGAGGTGCCCCAGGAAGGGGCTCTAGCCAATGACCCCGTGAGCACGGAGCGCCACTCACCTTCCTCAGACGCCTCCTCCCACTAGCAGCCCGCCCAGCCCGGCCCGGCTCAGCTCAGGCCCCGCCTCCGCGACCGTTACAGCTGCTGAGGGAGGTTGGCCAATCGAGCCCGAGCGCGTCGAGGGCCGGCCTCTGCTCTGCCTCCGAAAGTCCCGAGCGATTCTCTCCGTCTGCACTGGGAGGCTGGGAGCGCCCCGCGCCCTCTGGTTGGCTCCGCTTCTGGGGGCGGGGCTTAGCACGAACGCCGGCGTGAGCGCGCTTGCTGGTCGTAGGCGCGGTCTGCCTTCGTAGGTGCTCTGTCTCTTACTGGGAGTCTCATTTACCTTGAAAACATCAGAAATACCTATTTGTGGCCATACGTGAAAGTGACCATCGACTGCCCTCTCTACAGCCCCCTCCTCCACCATGACTGAGAGCGCTTGCTAGGGGACCAGTCAGGATGTTCCAGACCTGGCTAAGTGCTACAGCGGCTGGCATTTTAGAAGACCCCCAAAATGTGTGTTGATGACATTTCACCTTCCCATTCAGCATGTTCCACACCTACAAAGTCTCAGGCCCTACATTGGACTCCAGAAGTGCAAAGATGGCTGACTGAAGATGCCCACAGTCTAGTTAGGGATATAGGTATACGCTGAACTTGATTCAGTGTGATAGGTGTGATCAGAGGAGGATGTACAGGGCGCAGAAGGAAAAGCAGGATTACCTCAGGCTGTCATTGAAGTCTTCTAGGCCCGTGGGGTGCAACCCTGCACATTAGAGTCACCTGGGGAGCTCTGAAAGCTCTCGATGGGTACAAGTTTGTAAAGCTCCCCAGGTGATTCCAATGTGCAGCCAAGCTGGAAAGCCGCAAACCTCTCTAGGTTATCTCTCTAGATAACTTAAGAATGATTCTGAACTGTAAATGAAAGTTCAGCAATACAGAGAGGAAAAGTATTTAGAGAATATTCTTTGTACAAATTAAATAAGGTAACAACTCCAAAGCACTTGAGCATAATGCCTAATTAACAAATGCTCAGTAAACCTTCTATTTTAAAATTTTTTGTTGTAATTAAACCTGTGCCCCTTGGGTAGAGTTCATATCTGCCCCTCCCCCAACACCACAGGCCTCCCCCAACACCCAAAGCATTAACGAATATAATGGAACTTACCAAAGGCTTCCTGAGGAATCTGAGGAGCGTGTGGCATCATCAGAGAGGCAGAGAGAGAAAGGCTTTTGGAGATGTGCTAAGGTGTTGGGACTTTAACTAGGAGGGGATGGGAAACCATTAGCAGATTTTCAAAAGGAGTATAAAATGTAAATACTTTTGCTTTGGCATCTTCAAGCTTAATTTTCTTGCACCCTGATACACAGGTTAAAAAAAAATGGTTCCACAGTCTACAAATATGATCACTGCTCTTTATTTCTACAAAAGGAAATTAACTCAATCTTCTATTTCTCAGCTTAATACATTTGAAATCTAAAACTAGGATTCCTTCCCACCATTTTCAAAAAAACTTACAAGGGGTTAAGTGATCCAAATATTCCTGAAGGAAAATCCACCTTTCACACATCTGACAGGAAGGCCTGGAGTCTGAGCTACTATCCCCATTGCATCTCATAGCCACATGGTGTCGCTGTTGACAACCTGTCTTTTCCAATTGGTCGAATGATGCAGGTCTCCTGGTGGAAGCAGGTCTCACAGTGGCCAACAGAGATCTCCCAAAGGGCGTGAGCCAAAGTGTCTCTCAAGAAAAGATCCAATGGCATAGCTCTTGGCCCTCAGTATATTCAGATCCATACTCAGCCTTCTTCCTTGCAGCTGGGTCGACTGTGAGTTTCCTCTCTGTGTCTGCCCCATACAAACATGTCCCCACTCCACCCCCATCCCCTTCCCTTCCCATACCTAGCTATTCACACTAACAATGGTTGGCAAATTTTCATTTTCAGCTCTCAAAACACAAACAGTCTCAGTGCTTGCCTTTTTCTAGACAATAGGGTGACTTTCCCACTTTTCTGAGTGTGGCTGGAGGCCAAGTATCTTTGGGTCAATTAAGACTATTTTGGTTGCAAGTAATATAAAACCTGAGTCAAACTGTCTTCTTAAACATTAAGGAAGTTGATTATCTCACATAACAGAAAGCCCATAGGCAGGGTAGACTTTGAGATTGGGTAATTCAGTGGTTCAACAAGTTACCAAGAACCTGGTTGCTATAACTCCCTGCTTTGCTGTAAACACAGTAGGCTTCAAATTCATACTAAAGTGATTTTCCAGATGCCTACCAGGAGAAAAAGGGACCACATACTTTCTTTTCCTCCTAAAACTTTCTGGGTTTTGTTTGTTTGTTTTTGTTTTGTTTTTGTAGAGACAGAGTCTCCCTATGTTGCCCAGGCTGGTCTCGAACCCTGGCCTCAAGCAAACCTCCTGCCTCCACTTCCTAAAGTGCTGGGATTATAGGCATGAGCTACCACACCTGGCCCCTTCTGGTTTTTTGAGCCAATTAGGTCACACAGGCACACACTCTGCCTCCAGATCAGTAACCGCCTGGGAAAGGTGCAGACAACTTAAGCCTGGGTTCCAGAAGGGAAAAGGAGTTACCACAATTGGAACTGGCAGTAAGGTCCGTGCTCCTTGAGTCACATGAGTTGCAAGGTGGAGGCATGGCTACTTGAATAAAACTGGAGTCCTATAAGAGGGAAGAGGAAAATGGGTGCTAGATGGATGATCACCAGTACCTTTCACAAACTGCAAAGTACAAGAAGGCTGATTATTTGAAATTTCTTAATAATAAAGTCTCCCACTCATCAGTTCCTAGATTTTCTGTGTGGTGAGTGGAGAGGAGGAGGCGCTATAATACTGCCCTCCAAAGGAATTCCCTGCTTATGGACCACCAAAGCCTTTCCAGCATCTCTTTGCTAGAGAAGGAAAAGACATTGCACACAAATGTAGTCTTTAGCTCAGAATCCTACACTGGTCTCATGAGTTTTCTATGGGGTTCATCTATCACCAGAATTCTAATAGTTCTAAACATTCATCTTTTATTCATTCATTTATAAAAATGTATTATGCACCTGTTATATACCAGGGATTGAACTAGATGCTGAGTTTACGGTAATGAGTAAACCATAGTTCCTGCCCTTGTCGAGCTTATAGTCTAGTCAGGAAAATAATACGAAACAAACACAAATAAGTGTATAATTATGCTAGGTGCTATGAAAGAAGAGATGGGGGGAGGGGTATGGAGGAAGCCTCTCTGAGGAAGTGACATTTAAGCTGAGAACCAAAGCATGTCTTCATTTCAACTTTCTGCTTTCCTCTGTGCTTTGACCTTCCACTATAAATTACAGCCTTCATTAGCAGTTAAAACAGATCTTTTAATTTCTCAACTTCTAAACTGACTCTCAAATTTTCTCCTGGGTATCAGATCTCTCCCTAAAACAAAAAGTATACCAAACATAAATGGTATTTCATGATGAATTCTTGAAGATTCTTCAACTCACAAGTCTTTGGATTTAAAATCCTTTATTACACTAATACGTTTGTTTTGCCTCCTCCACAAGAATTTGAACTCCTGGGGGCATGAACCACTTCTTACTAAACTTTATTTAGCGCCTAGCATAGTCCCTTAGCAAACAGTAGGTGCTCAACCCAGTGTTGAATTGTATTGTTAAATATGAGTCAGATTTATACAGGGAAGCTTCACCTTCAGTAGCCATTTTCCAATGTAAAGGACAATACACAAATAGCTCAGGCAAATATATTAAGGACAGATACTCAAGAATCTATACAGAATAACAATAATTATATTAATTGAGCACTTAGAATATGTGAGGCTCTGTGCTAAGCACTTTCATTTTCTAACTTGTTGAATTCTCACAACAACCTTAATGTAAGTACTATTATCTCTATTTAACAAATGAGCAAATTAGAAAATAGAAGCCCCAGCAAAAACAATTAAAAAATGACTTGCCTGGGGGGAGAGGGGTCATGGGCAATATGCGTAACCATATTTGTACCCCCATAATATGCTGAAATAAAATAAATAAATAAAATAAAATAAAATAAAATGACTTGCCACGGTCACATACTAGTATGTGGCAGATCCCGGATCTGTACCCAGGCATTCAGGCTCCAAAACCTATGTCATTAACCACTTGACAATACCACTTCTTGTGATGGGCATCTGCTCTACTATCAGTTTGGTGCATGGATTTATTACAATTTGCAATCATTTCAACCATCTATTAGTTATCTATTGATGTATAACAAATTATCCCAAGACATAATAGCTTAAAATAAATATTTATTATCTCAAAATTTCTGTGAGTGAGGAATACAGAGGGGATTAGCAGGATGTCTGGACAAGATCTTTCACGGAATTGCAGTCAACCTGTTGGCCCAGGCTACAATCATGTCAAGGTTCAACTGGGGCTAAAAGATTCACATCCAAACTCACTCCAGCCTCAATTCATTCCTCCTCAAGTGGGCCTCTCCCTGGGCTCTCTTAGTGTCCTTACAACATGGAAGCTTCCCACAGAGTGCACAGCCCAAGAGAGTATGCAAACACCTAAGAAAGAAACTGCAGTCTTTTTCATCACCTAATCTCAGAATTTATATATCATTACTTCTGTTGTATGCTATTGGTCACACAAACCAACCCTGGTAAAATGTGAGAGAGGACTACACAAGGATGTGAATACCAGGAAATGGGGGTCATTGGGCCTATTTTGGAGAATGGCTACCACAGTCTGCTCATTTTTTGTGACTGCCTCCTCCACTAGAATGTAAACTTCATGAATGGGGAGAAATGATCAGTGCTGTTCACTGTTGTATTTCCTGCCATAGCGCCTGCCATATAATAGATGGTCAATAAATGTTGAGTAAATATTAATATAATGATGAAAATGATATGAATTCCAAAGAATGAGCTCCCTATAATCCTCTCCTACTTTCAAATTCCCAGTTGCCATTCATGGTACCATTTAAATAATTTTTTTCAGAGATAGGGTCTTGCCATGTTACCCCGGCTGGACTCAACCGATCCTCTGGCCTCAGCCTCCTGAGTAGCTGAGACTACAAGTGCAGAACACCACGCCTGGCCATTTAATTAATTTTTAAAAACAAGAACATTCACTCATGTGTATAAAGTTATAGAATGTGGATTTCATACACACACCAAACTCATGGGAATGCTGATCTTTAGGGAAGAGAAGACAGTAATAGTAATGAGGTTTTCTTCTAGAGTCATGGTCTTACTCTGTCACCCAGGCTGCAGTGTAGTGGCTCGATCATAGCTCACTGCAGCCTTGAACTGCTAGGCTCAAACGGCCCTCCTGCCTCAGCCTCCTGAGTGGTGAGACTACAGGCATGTGCCACCACACCCAGCTAGTTTTTTTATTTTTTGTAGAGACAATGTCTTGCTATGTTGCCCAGGCTGAACTTGAACTCCGGCCTCAAGCAGTCCTCCCACCTTGGCCTCCCAAAGTGCTGGGATTACAGGTATGAGCTACCATGCCAGACGTTCTATGAATTTTTTTTACTGAACCAATATTTAATAATGGTCTATTCTGGGAGGCAGGAATGTGTATATTATTCTCTGTATTTTTCTATAGTTTTAAAATTTCTCAAAATAAACAAGACAAAAAAATTTTAAAGTCCTGACCAATTGTGACATGTACCTGTACTGCCTTCCTTTGGCTCTTTGCTCTAATTAGGGCTGTATCTATAAATCCCACTTTCCAGATAATTCAGACCAAAACCGATTTTCTCCTGAAATTGTCCAGGCCTTTCTTGTTTGAAGTTGTATGTAATCTCCTTGGTTTGCTGCTTCATTTTCTGTGTTTGTGTAGCTAGAGCCACAACCTCCTTGTATTGAGGCCTAAGCAGCAGCAGCCTGGCCAACAGCAGGAGACTGTGGTTACTGGCACTAGTTCTGGCAAACAACCATCCGAGGTTAGCCCGGCAGCCAGAATTCTGGGCCTAGGCTTGTTTATAAAGTTTTATTATTATTATTATTTGTTCTATAACTACTATTCCACCCTGGTCTGTTTCTAAAGTATTGATGTCTCTTCCTTGAACACATAACCAATGGGTCATCCTGGACCAACACTGGAAAGGGACGTGGAAAATTTTAAATCTGTAGGTATCAAATGTATGTAACTTTTTTCTTTTATTTTGGTTTCCATTCATACTGTTTAAAAAGTGAGTTCAGAAAATCAGTCAATCAATTAACAATTCCCTTTTCAAAAGGAGACCCACTGAAAACATGGACTATTATGAATGAAAGGGTTTTTAGCTGCTCTCTTAAAATAAATCATTGGTATCTATGGGCGAGTTGGTGAGAGGCAATTTGTGAGGTTAGAACAGCATCTTGGTACTTTCTGGGAAACAACATGAGAGTAAGAACAAAGTCAAAAGTAGGATCAGCCTGAGCAAGTACATTGTGCACCCAAGTTCAATATCTTTACCATATTTTGTTCAGACTTTCTTTCCATAATGGTCCTGTCAGGTAACAAGTAACTATTCCTACCTCAGGTGTCCTGGGCCTGTGGAATGGGTACGTATAAAAAGCAGCCCAAACTGGTATTGTTCCTCAATTCCATATATCCCAAAAACTATACCCAGAGAGGAAACAGTGGCACAGAACAAGCTGGCTGAGGAATCACGCACTGCCTTGCCTATTCTGGGTGCAGACTTAGGTGTTCCTCATGGATGGGCCAAACTCCATTGTTCTCTGGGACTTCTGAGTAGAGAGGTTCTCTAGACCTCTAAGAGTAGGCCCAGATTCTTCTTCAAGCACGTTTAATATTTTTCCAATAACGGGCCCTGTTAATGAACTTTTCAAATCCCACAGACCAGGCTCCACATCTTGGCCCTACAACTTCTGAAGAGCTTTGGGTCTCTTTATAAAATGGAGAAGATATAACTGGGTGGTTGTGAGAACTAGTGGAAATGGCACATAAGACACACAGCAAGCACTCAGGAAATCATACCTTACTGGTCTTGTAAAAGATGTCAAGTTTTATAAGAAAATATGATCCTTCTTTAAACAATATCTTGAGCTGCTCCCCAGATTTCCTGGTCCTAGTCCAACAACTGAGGATTGTTTCTCAGAATAACTAGTCTTTAGACTAGGGAAAAGTAATCAGCTAGCCTTGTCCCTTCTCTGGAATTTCCACTCTGGGGCCTTTTACCTGTCCCCCTTGATTCATTCTTTCAACAGTCATTTATTGCAAACTCTCTGTTCAAGACACTGCTGCAAAAGAAAATACAGAGATGAAAGTCTTTGTTTTCAGGGAGTTTTCAATACAGGGAAGCAAACAAGAAGTAAGCGCTTACTAAATAGAATCCCTGTAACATAATTTGCTTAAGAAATCGGTCTTTATTACTTTGTAGACTAGTTAACCAGATGAATAGGTTGTTCCCTATTGTCTCTTAACTCCACCTTTCCCCTATACTTGCTAGAGCACCTAGAAATGTCACCTACTCTACCAACCACAAAGGTGAAACAATCCTTATATTAACACCAAGCTGCAGGAAGGAATTACACAATGGGTCTCAGATGTCCCTGCATCCCAGTCTGAGTCTGTTTAGGCTGCAATAACAAAATACCTTAGACTGGGTAATTTATAAACAACAGAAATGTATTGCTCACAGTTTTGGAGGCTGGGAAATCCAAGATCAAGGAGCCAGCTCATTCAGAGTCTGGTGAGAGCTTAGTCTCTGCTTCAGAGATGGTGCCTTCTTGGTGTATCCTCACATGGCAGAAGGGTGAAACATGGCAAGCCTGTTTTATAAAGGCACTACTCCCATTCAGTAGGACAAAACCCTCATGACCTAATCACCCCCTAAAGGCCCACCCCTTAATACTGTTGCATTAGGGGTTAGGTTTCAACATATGAATCTCGGGGCCACACCAGGACTCAAACCATAGCAGCCCCAAATATGCTGGCCTTCAGAAGCTCTTCAACATCCCTTCACATGTGTCTATTCTATTGCTGGGCCTACGCTCCACAGGGACCACTAACTGCTTTCCTCAGATGGCCTGCTCAACAAATTTTCTCACTCTCTGCAAGTGAAAATCAAGGCCACCTAAAACACTACCCAGGCCTGCTCTTCATTTATTCATTCAACAAATTATTTATCAGAGCTACTGTGGGCCTGCACTGTGCAGATGTGGGAAATAGAAGATACAGAGCCAAGGCCCCTGCATTGGTAGATCTCAGTCTATAATTGCTACATATTAAGCAAAAATTACAGAAATAACCGCCCTGAAAGAAGCTAGTTATAATTCCAGGTGCTGCAAATCTTAACAGCCAGGATAGTTTTCCTGAAAAAAATTATATTTGAAGAACAATCACAACAATAAAATGGAAGTTAACTAAGGGAAGATGTAAGGTGGAATGTCTAGGCAGAAGGAAGACCATTTGCAGAGGCCCTGGGTGAGGAGCTTGCAGCTTTTAAGGATCATCATACATGGGGCTTCATGCCCACCTAAAGGAGTTTGGGTCTTTAAACTAAAAGAGTAATAAGACTCCAAAAAAGAGATTTTAAGGAGCGAATGCCAGGTTGAGGTTTACCTTCCCCATGGTTCCAGAGAGGGTACAGGGGCTGTTTTTGCCCACCAGGTTATCCCCATGCTGGCTCTTACCAGCATTTGTCTGCGGGATGTTGGATGCAGTGCGGGACTTGGAGATGTTCTGGGTGGGGGCTGGGGAAGGCCCGTGCGGACACTGCGAAGCCGTCGGCTGAGGCAGCGGGCGGGGGTTGGGCCTGTGGTGCGGAGAGCGGGTGGCCGCCTGCGCTGGGCGCCCCGGGGGACCCGCAGCGCGATAAACAGTCGGCGCGTTTGGTACTCGTGCCTGCAGAGCTTTCGGCTTCCGCACCGCTTGCGCTGTTTCTTGGTAAAGGGAGCAAGGCCACGCGGTCTACGAGGCCGAGTCGGAACCAACCGGTTGCTAGGTGCAGCCGCCCCGCAGAGCCTCCCGCGGCACCCAGGTGAGACAGCAGCCTCCTGAGCGCCTGACCCCGGCCCCTGCTCGGCACCCGGAAGCCCCTGCGCACAGCCCCCGGCGGCCCCGCGTCCTCGGCCCCGCAGCGGCTCGGGCGGCGGCCATCTCCCGGCGGCGGCGGGCAGCGTCTACGCAGTCGGTGGGATCCCGCCGGGTGAGGCGCGGGGCCTTCGCGGGGTGAGTTCCGGATAGTGCCTGTCGGCCCGCCAGTTATCGGAGGCCTAGGGGCGGTATTCCGCTCCCCGCCAACGCGGGCAGGGGCGAGGGCGTCCCTGCCCGGCCAGGCCCTGCGACTGCCCGCACCGGCCTCCAGTCTGTTCACAAACTATAATCTGTCTGTTGAAAACTTGGAACAGAATGGCACAAGGGAGGAAGCAAATCAGCCGTAGCCCTGCTCTCCAAGACAAGCCGGGTTAACATTAAGATGTATTTCCTTCCAGTCCGTTTTTCCCTGTAAGCGTGAGCAGAATTTATTTTTGCAGAACCTGGATCATTGAAGTGCTGTGATTTGGCCTCTTTCTCTTAATACACACGTGCATTTTATCTGTGGCTTTAAATGTTTTGCTACGTCCTTTTTATTGGCTGCACTAGACTATGCATTCCTGTGTGCCAGGTTGACTGCCGCATCCATCCCCAGCACCTGGCTTGGGCTTTGACTGGATTGTGATTTACTTAATGGAGTCGCTCCCTGATGGTGAGCATACAGGTGGTTTGCAGTTTTTAATTATTAAAAAGGTAATTAGTTAAGCACAGTTCCATCTAGTTTTTTGAATATGATTATTTGTTTAGAATGAATCTTTCATAAGGCTTATGGTATAGATTGTGAAATGGCCCTCTGAAAAGCCATTTTTGTCCCTCCTTTAAGTAGTAACATTTGGGAATACCTGGCTGAAGAAGCTTCCAACTCACTCTGCTGGAGGCCCCCATGTTTCACAAGAGGTCTGGCATATAGTATCTACACCTGCTGAACAAGTGACCTGCTTTATTAGCTGGCCTTACCTGGAGCTTTTGCTGAAAAGGGAACTTTGAGCATCTTAGTTAATACTATTATCTTAGTAAGTTTTCAACTGACTTAGGTTGGACAAATCACTGCAGTCCCCATCATGCTCTGAAATATGGATGCAGGGTTGCTAGGGAAGGAATTTTAAAAGATTATGCTGGTGGATAAGTCATGAGATACTCAAAAAGCCTTCTTTGAAGACATGTTTCAGTGCTTGACATCATCTCCATCAGTGAAAATAAATGGAATTTGTTTTTCATTTACACTTAAAAATCTCCATGCAAAAATCGGGGGAAATTTTTTTTTTTTTTTTTTGTATTTACCATTTTCCAATTTGGTCACATAATCTTGAAAATTAAATGTATGCAGCAGTTTAAAAATGACAAAGGATTAATTCCTTTTTCCCAAGTTTTAAACTAAAGCCTTCCTTCCTGCCTGTTTGGCGGGGCTAAGACCTTACCTGTGTGGGCCCATTCTGTCCTGTGCTGCTTCCCATTACAAGGACACTCCTCCCTTTGTTGTGTTATAATCATCTTTTGGTCTCTCCAGACTCCCCTACTCTGAGCTTAGTGTCCAGCTCAATGCCTGACACCAATAACTATTGGTGTACTGGATGAATTTAGAAAATGACATGTGTTTATTAAATTGAATACATAGAGATCTATGTGACAGATATATCTCATTCAAATGAAGCAAGTAGAAGTTGGAGACTGGGACATTTATGATCATCTCTTGGTTACAGATGTAACTGAATTCCAAGAAACCCTACAGGCAGAGCACCTAGTTCTTTTTTCTTTTTTAAAACAACTTTATTGAGATATAACTCACCATATAATTCATGCATTTACAGTGTAAAATTCATTTTTATAAACTACCTTATTTTTTAAGTTGTAAAATATATACAACATAAATTTGCCATTTTAACCATTTTTAAGTGTACAGTTTAGTGGCATTAAGTAATTCACAGCATTGTGCAACCATCATCACTGTTGATTTACGAAACTTTTTCAACACCTTAAACCAGAAATGCTATAACCATCAAGCAGTAACTCTCTGTTATGGTTTGGATACTTGTCCCCACCAAATCTCATGTTGAAATTTGTTCATGGGAGTGGATCCCTCATGAATACCTTAATGCCCTCCCTTGGAGGTGAGTGGTGAGTGGGTTCTCACTCTTTTAGTTCCCAGAAAAGCTGGTTGCTGAAAAGAGCCTGGTACCTCCCCCTTCTCTCACCATGTGGTCTGTACATAGCTGGCTTCCCTTCACCTTCTGCCATGAGTGGAAGAAGCCCAAGGCCCTCAACAGATACAGATGCCCAATTTTCTAGACATCAGATAGTGAGCCAAATAAAGCTTTTTTCTTTATAAATTACCTAACTTCAGATATTCTTTTATAGCAACACAAAACCAACTAACACTCTTCTTATCCCCTTGCCCCAGTCTTTGATAACCTCTTATCTACTTTCTGTCTCTATGAATTTGGCTATTTTAGATATTTTATAGAAATGGAATCATATGATATCTGTTCTTTTTTGTCTGGCTTATTTCACTTAGCATAATGTTTTCAGAGTTTATCCATGTTATAACATATGTTAGAATCTCATTCCTCTTTTTGGCTGAATAATATTCCACATTTATTTATCCATTCTTATGTTGATGGACACTTGGGTTGTCTTCCCCTTTGGGCTATTGGAATAGTGCTACAATGAACTCTAGCCTACAAGTGTCTGCTTAAGTCCCTGCTTTCAATACATTTGAATACAGTATATATTTAGGAGTGGAATTGCCAGGTCATATGGTAATTCTGCATTTAAGTTTTTGAGGAGCTGCTATACTTTCCATGGCAGCTACACCATTTTACATTCCCACAAGCAATGTGTAAGGGTTCCAGTTTCTCCACATCCTCCTTACCAACACTCATCATTTTCCATTTGTTTTAGTATAGCCATCCAAGTAGGTGTGAAGTTGTATCTCATTGTGGTTTCGATTTGTGTTTTTCTCATGATTAATGTTGTTTAGTATCTTTTCATGTGCTTATTGACCATTTGTAGACCATTTGTTTTTGGAGCAATGTCTATTCAAGTTTTTTGACCATTTTTTAATTAGATTGTTTGTCATTCCCGTTGTTGAGTTGTAGGAGTTCTATATATATTCTGGATATGAAACCTTTATCATGTATATGATTTACAAATATTTTCTCATTCTAGAGGTTGTCTTTTCACTTTCTTGATGATGTCTTTTGATGCACAAAAGGTTTGAATTTTCATAAAATCTAAACTTCATAAAATTCTTTTGTTGCTCTTCTTTTGGTGTCATATTTAAGAATCCATTGCTGAATCCAAGGTCATCAATATTTACTCCTATATTTTCTTCTAAGAGTTGTGGTTTTAGCTCTTATATTTAGCTCATTGTTCCATATTGAAATAACTTTTCTGTTAATATATGGTGTGTGATAGGGGTCCGACTTCATTCTCTTGCATATGGAAATCCAGTTTTCCCCATACTATCTGTTGAAGAGACTATTCTTTCCCCACTGAATAGAGTTGGCACCCTTGTCAAAAATCAGTTGGCCATAGATGTATGGGTTTATTTCTGAACTCTTAGTTCTATCCCATTGGTCTATTTCTATCCTTATACCAGTACCACACTATTTTGATTACTATAGCTTTTCGTAGGTTTTGAAATTAGGAAGGACACCTAGTTCTTATGTTGAATGAGCACTAATTGAAATGAATAAATTGTTTAAGGACAGAGGCCTATTCTTTAAATTGTTTACAGCCCATAGTATAGTGTCTCTTGATAGTGGGCTCAAATAAATGCTTGTTAAATGGAAAATCTGAAGCCTGGACATTTATCATAAGAAACCTTTTGTTGTGAAGGTACATTTTCCCTTGAGAAAATATATAGAGCGTAACTGCTGCAAATCATACAAAACCACAGAGAATTTTGAAAACATGCAGATACTCCTTGACTTACAGTGAGGTTTTGTCCCAATAAACCTATCACAAGTTGAAAATGATGTAAGCCAAAAATGTATTTAATACACATAACCTACTAATACATCATAGTTTAGCCTTGCCTACCTTAAACATGCTCAGAACATTTATCCCACAGTTGGGATAAATCATGTGACACAAAGCCTATATTATAATAAAGTGTTTAATAGCTCATGTAATTTATTGAATACTGTACTGAAAGTGAGAAACAATGGTTGTGTGGGTACTTGAAGTATGGTTGTTAGTGAACATGTATCTCTTTTGCAACACCTTAAAGTTGGAAAATTGTAAGTTGAACCATTGAAGTCAAACCACTGTAAGTTGGAGACCATCTGTGTTTGACTTTGGAGTGCTTTCAGGACACTTAGTGGACATTTAACTGTTTGTTCGATGAATAGATGATGTTTGCTCAGCCTGCTCTTACTTTATATAGACCATTCAGAGAAGTTCACCAGCTATGGAGGAAGTAAGTTGGCTTTTTTGTGAGGATATTCTTAAAATGAAAATCAGTAAATGGCCCAAAGTATTGTAAAGTCTGTTTAAATAAATTTGATTTCTGTGCTTTAGTGTCTGTTTAGGTTGTAGAGTAAGTATTCTTATTCATATTCACTTTGTTTCCAACCTCTAGCCTAAATCTCAATTTTGTTTTGTTTCCCTAAAAAACTCACCAGTGGGCATATTTTTATGTGCATTAGGTGAACTAACTAGTGATTTTTAATTTTTTTCCCTGATATGAATAGCCAAAAAAAAAAAAAGAAAAACCCCACAGATGCCAGTCTGTTAATCAGTTGCATTTATGGCTAATAAGAGTGTTTTCCGCTTGTGCTCCCCTACTTCTGAGACAGGAAAGCAATTCCAATTAAATTTTTTTCCTTTTAATGAGATGAAGTCTTGCTACATTGCCCAGACTGGTCTTGAACGCCAGGGCTCAAGTGATCCTCCCTCCTCAGCCTCCTCAGTAGCTGGGCCTGCAGACTTGTGCCCCTGCACCCGGCTTCAATTTCAATTAAATTTTAAAGTGCTGAGACTGGAATGGAATATGTAAAGTGACAGAGGTCACAAGACTAGTGAGACCTCTAGGATAAGGGTGTAGCACAAAAGCAGGAGGCTGAGTTAATTTTGGACAAAATCTTAAATATTAGATGGGATTTGTTGATGGGGATCTTTGTGGTGGGATCATGTGGAAATTTTTCTTTACTCGTGTCATTATTGGGGCCCTCCACAGCCTTGTTAGAAAGTTGGACAGATAGTAAGAACCCAGGAGTGGCAGTTGGGATGGCATTTGGAAGGGTGTCTTTCACCTTGATTTCTCCACAGTGAGGAGCAGAGGCTAGATAGACTAGGTGATCTCATTGTTTTAGGTTTTTTTATCAGTGCTGAAAATTGTATGATTTTCTCATATTTTGGTTATGGCTGTCATAAGATAGTGCTCACTTTAATCCTTGCATAGAAAACACCTTTTCTAGTTAATCTCTGCCTTTGAAAATGATACAAAATTTGAAGCATTGCAGCCTGTATAAGCTAAATATACAACTAATGTTTCCAAGAATAATTATGAAAATATTTTTTAATTATTAACATAAAATTTTTTTTAGTCTTTTGCTTAAAATAACAGCACGGACAAGAAAAATTGAAATACTAATTCTGTATTAAAGCAGCATTAATAATTTTGTATTATTTAATCAGGTCTATACAAAAACAAGCAAAGAGATTAACAATTTTATATTGATTTGTGAATTTCTGTTTTAAGAAGCAGCATGAATTTTGATATATAAGTAGAATCGGATTGCTTCAAATTTGCCAGATCATTGCTTCAGCACTTAGTCTTGCCATTGTTTGTAATTCTTCCCTAAATATTGTGTATACTATCAATTATTAGAGAATGGAAAATTGCTATTTTTAGGTAGTCTATAAATGGTTGTTGAATGTATGAATGATTGCTGATCATTTAGAGAAAAAAATTTCTTAACAGTGATCTTGATTTCTAACCTCCCTTCCAACTTGTTGTGTTGCCTTTTATACTTCTATATGAAAAGGTATTATAATTAAGGTGAAACCATGCCATAACTTGGTATGATTTAGTAATATTTGAAGTTCATTATAGTAGAAAACAGGGCAATTCTTTCAGGTTTGAATGCTGCATTACTGAACTTTCTGGAGTCTCTGAAAGTTGCAGAGCAAAATTCGAATGATATCCCTAAATCCACTCTAACTTACAAAGGATGCCTTATCAAAGTTTATATTATGCTGTTTGGCTTATTATATTGCTATATCTTCTATTTGTTTTCATAGTTGCAAGGTACCCCACAGTTTTGTAGGAGATTTTTAAGATTAGAAAAATTCACAAATTTGTACAGTACTAACAACAAAAAAAGATTTATTGTAGATACAAACCTTACCTAGTTTTCATTCTAGAATTCTTAGCTTTTCTTGCCCATTGGATTGCTCTTAGGGTGCAGATCTCTTCTTTACCATATTTTTAACAATCTGTGGCTTATGGCTGTTTCCAGCAAGAGAGGGTTGGCAGTCTCCTGTTTTTAACAAGGAGAGAGCACCCTTAAGCATCTATAGCGATAAGGCACTTATTAAGGAGAGGGCTAACCTGGGGTAGATCTTGGGACCAAAAAATAGTTGAATTTATGATAGTTTGGCAGGGGCTCAACTGTTAATCCCCAATCGTCAAATGTGGAGGGTTTCCTCTACATGTGAGTGTGTGTGTGCTTCTGATTTTAGTAAAACTTAATTAACACTATAGCCCAGTTACTATTTAGTTCATTGCAGAGTACCAGGCTCTGATTCTGGCTTGGGCCCTGCAAGTGACCTGAGCAAACCAGCATATCCTTGGCTGCTTTCTGCAAACTCACGGTTCTTTGAAATTATCTAAAACAAACAAAAGATTTAAAATTATATTCTACCCTAATGTAGCCTTATAAAATTTAATATAAAGATTGCACTTCAAATTAGTTACCACCCTGTAACATTGATGTTCCCAGAAGATGCCATAATGTTTATCTTGGAGTTTTATGTATTCCCTGACCCACTGCCTCATACCCTTGGGGCTGCTTCTGCTTCCATTTGAGAAGCAGGACCCATAGAATCTCTTCAGTCTCTTGCAGCTCTCATATGCTACAATATTTGAAATAAACTAGAGTTTATTCTCTAGTTTTAAGAAATTATACTTTTAAGAAATTTTAAATCTATAACAGGGAAAAATATGATTGACTGATTTGCATGATTTAACTTCTTTCTCTGAAAATTAAAGATTGCAATTCTGTATGTAAAAGCTGTTTCATCAGAAACTGCATGCAATTTAAGAAATGCATTGCAAAGTTAGAAAAATCTCTTGTAGATGTCATCTTTGTTGCTTTCAATCTTTCTTTGCTGCAATTCTGCTTTTTTCTTTCCTGGCTGCTAATTGGATTAAAGACTATTTTGCCAACCATGGCATCTGGAGATGACAGTCCTATCTTTGAAGATGATGAAAGGTAAATGTCTTGCATTGCAATAAAACTAGCCTTTGAAATATTCAAGATTGTTGTGATTATTTAGAAGAATTATTTATCCAAGCTATTGTGTTAAGGACACATTTTGTAAAATTGCAGAATGCATGGTTCTACTTTTTTATGATTTAGAGTAAGTATAGTAAATACCTGGCATGGAATGGAAGTAGCCACCAGTAACATGGCATTCTTTTCTATAGAACCTTGATGCGAGGTCTCCTAATTCCTCTCAGTACAGAGGTTGTGGCAACCACTTCAAAATGATATAAAATCCATTTACCATCTCTGGTTTACAGCATGCAAAGGCAATAAGAGTGAACAAAGAGGAAGATGTAGTTAAGAGAACAGGCTTTGGAGCCAGAGTCCTAGGTTTAAATCCTAACTCTGACACTTAATGTCATTGTCACCTTAGGCAAACCCTTAGCCTCTCTGAGCCTCATCTGTAAAATAAGGATACTAATAGTACTCATCTCCTGGTGATTCTGAGTTAATATATTTAAAGCTCTTATAACAGTGACTGACACACAGTAAGTGCTTAATAGCTATTAGCTGTGATCATTGCTACTTTTCTCAAAGCTAAAAAGATATATCAATATCAAAATATTATATATAATATACAGTATATGTCTTTCACATAGGAGATATATACTTTATAAAAATATTAATATCAAAAATATATGTTTAAATCATGCCAGAGATTTTTTGTTTGTTTGTTTGTTTTTTTGAGACAGAGTCTCACTCTGTTGCCCCCTGCTGGAGTGCTGTGGCATCAGCCTAGCTCACAGCAACCTCAAACTCCTGGGCTCAAGCAATCCTCCTGCCTCAGCCTCCCGAGTAGCTGGGACTACAGGCATGTGCCGCCATGCCTGGCTAATTTTTTCTATTTTTGGTAGAGACGGGGTCTCGCTTTTGCTCAGGCTGGTCTTGAACTCCTGAGCTCAAAGGATCTACCCCTCGGCCTCCCAGAGTGCTTAAGATTACAGGTGTGAGCCACTGCGCCCAGCCCCATGCCAGAGATTTTTGACAAACCAGAATCGTTTATTTTTTCAATAAGATTTCCTGTAGTAATGCCAAGAATTACTATTTTTTATAAGATTTTAAAATTATTTTTCCGTCTGTTATAGGACATTTCTTCCATGACTGCTTTTTTCTCAGTCTTAATATAATAGATTAGAACCCATTTTTATTAAAACAAATGCCTAGTCATTAGTTTAAGTTTGGAAGATCTAAAGAGTTCTTATTTTGGAGTGATGGAATCTGAAAAAGAAAAAATTAAATCCTTCACTTTTTTAAATACTGCGGGAGAAGAGTAGAGTCTTTTTACTGACCTTTGCATGTACTATACTGCAGCCTAGCCGAGAATACTATCCAGGACAAACTAAAGGATTCTTAATCCTATTAATATTAAGGTGACTTTTTTTAGAATTAATCGGACTATATACCCATATATAGTAGTTGTATCTTAAAAGAAGAGTAAATAAGAGGGAGAAAAATGTTACATGCACTGTGAGTAGGATTTCTTAGGTAATATCACTTTAATAATTTTGAAATTTTAGAAGTTTCAATCTGAAATTTTCATCCTGGAAGGATTAATTCGTTATTTTATTACTATTTTTTCCCCATTATAATTGCTTTATTTAATTCGTTTAGCCCTCCTTACAGCCTGGAAAAAATGACAGATCTCGTAGCTGTTTGGGATGTTGCTTTAAGTGACGGTGTCCACAAGATTGAATTTGAACATGGAACCACATCAGGCAAACGAGTAGTATATGTGGATGGGAAGGTAGGAAAAAAAATATGTTACTTATAAAATATGGTATACAGAGAAACTTGATTTTGTTAATGTAACCTCTTCATATGTAAATTCAGGGCTTTTTTTCTTATAGTGGTTATCTTTATGTTTCTGTACAAAGCAAACTAATAATACTTATAGAATTCATAGACTATAACTTCTGCTGTTTCAACTTAAAATGCCTTTATTTTCTAAAACCTTGTCATCATGAACTAATAAAATTACATCTAAATAGCATTACTTTTGTTCACTTTAATTACATTATTTCTAAAATTAAATATAAATTTTCTCCCATTTGTGTGTTTTTAAACTTTTATATTTTGTTACTTAGGAAGAGATAAGGAAAGAATGGATGTTCAAATTAGTGGGCAAAGAAACCTTCTGCGTTGGAGCTGCAAAGACAAAAGCAACCATAAATATAGATGCTGTCAGTGGTTTTGCTTATGAATATACTCTGGAAATTAATGGGAAAAGTCTCAAGAAGTATATGGAGAACAGATCAAAAACCACCAATACTTGGGTATTACACTTGAATGGTGAGGACTTTAGAGTTGTTTTGGGTAAGTTAGTGCTGTTTCTGCAGAATTTATTGGTTTTTTGTATGATGGCTATTTACTTAGTTCCTCTAACTATCCAGACCTTTTATGGAGCTTTGAATAGGAGGAGTGTAAGCATAGGTATATTTCTAATGTGCTCTGTGTGAATGAAGTATTCATTTAACCCGCCATTTTATATATGATATCTTAGAATAGGTTTTATAGTAATGTATTTGAGGGTTATAAACTTAGGTTAAAAAAAAAGTAACATTGATACAGATATTTGTTATTATTTGGTATTTCCCTTTATAAGTATATCTTAAAGACAGGCAGAAATTTAAGATTCATCAGTAAGAGAGTACTTTTTCTCTAGGTAGTAATAGTTGTAGGACTGCACCAGATTAAAGATGGTCAAAGTACAAATAAAATAGATTTTTTTAAAAGTAACCTTTTCTCTCTTCTGGTTACTTCTAGTATTTCTTGCATCTCATATCACTAAGCTAAGACTGTTTAGATCATCTCATTAATTCATTGATTCATTTATTTAGATAATATTTATAAGATAAATATTACATAATATGTAATATTTAATAAATATTTATTTTAGTATTTAATGTTAAATTATTATATTATAAGCATAATATAATATAAAAATATATTATATAAAAATATATTATAATATAGAAAACAATAGAATATAATATTAAAGCATTAATTTAATATTAATTTTAAATATTAATATTTAATATTACATATTAAATGAACAAAATGTTGGTTAGCATACCAAGCATTAAGCATTCATAGATGAAGAGACCTTGTCCATGCCTTTAAAGAGTCCACAGTCTAGTTGGATGCTAGCAAATACCTTTTTTTTAGAATGAAAAATATTTATCAAGTAATAAATGCACATAGGTTAAAAAAAAAAACCAAAAACTTCT
>VBSM01000272.1:309536-324428 GCA_008086735.1 Cheirogaleus medius
CCTCAAACTCCTGGGCTCAAGTGATCTTCCTGCCTCACTCTCCCAAGTAGCTGGAACTACAGATGCATACCATTATGCCTGACTAATTTTTTATATCCTTTGTTCCTTTATTCCTCTTTTATTGTTTACTTTTATAATTTGGTGGGATTTTTTGTAGTGATAATGTTTGATTCCTTTCTCTTTTTCATTTGTGTCTCATTGCTCTGCCAGTGAGATTTAAACATTTGTATATTCATGATGGTAGTTATCATCCTTTCGCTTTTAAGCATTTCTTTAGGGCTGGTCTAGTGATGATGTATTCCCTCAGTTTTTGTTTGTCTGGGAAAGACTTTATTTCTCCTTCATTTGTGAAGAGTAGCTTTTCTGGGTATAGTATTCTGGGTTGACAGTTTTTTCTTTTTCTTTTTTCTTTCAGCACTTTGAATATATTATCCCATTCTCTCCTAGCCTTTAAGGTTTCGTCTGGGAAATTTACTGTTAACTCTGATGGAGACTCTGTTATATGTAGCTTGATGCTTTTCTCTTGCTGTTTTTAGAATTATCTTCTTATCTTTGGCTTCTGACAGTTTGACTACACTGTGCCTTGAGTAAAACCTTTTTGATTTGAATCTATTTGGGATTCTTCAAGCTTCCTGTTTCTGGATATCTATACTTCTCACAAGTTGGGAGTTTTCAGCTATTATTTCATTAAATAACTTTTCTATGCCTTTGCCCAATTCTTCTCCTCCTGAAACTCCCCAAATTTGAATATCTGTTCACCTTATGCTGTCCCATATGTCTCACAGGCTTTCTCCATTTTTCTTTCTAATATCTGACTGGATTAATTCAAAACACTTGTCTTCTAGTTCAGAAATTCTTTCTTCTGCTTGATTTAGCCTTATTGTTGAAGCTCTTGATTATATTTTTTATTTCATTCACTTAATTCTTCAGTTCCAAGATTTCTCCTTGGTTCCTTTTTTATGATGTCTATTGTCTTGTTGAATTTGTAATTCAGATCATGAATTGTATTACTGATTTATTTGTATTGTTGATCTGTGTTCTCTTGTATCTCACTGAGTTTCCTTAAGTTCATTATTTTGAATTCCTTCTCAGGCATTGCATAATTTCCTTTCTGGGTATCTGTTATAAGACAATTATTATGTTTCTTTTGAAGTATCATGTTTTCTTGCCCTTTTTTGTTTCTAATGTCCTTGATATATACACATCTGGAAAAACAGTCACTTCTTCCAATTTTATGGATTGGCTTTCATAGGGAAAGACTTTTTCCTGTTGGAGAGTCTATAATGTTGATTGGGTAGGGTACTGTGGCTTTAATTCTGAGTAGGCACAGTAGTGTAGTCTCCATATGACTTCTTTAGCTGTTATTAACATCAGTAGTCTGTGAGTTCCTCAGCAGCCTAGGCTGCAGCTGTTAGTGGAGGTTGTGGTGGGTTTTGCTAGTGACAAGTTCACCAGATGAACCAGTTCTTGGGCACCAGTAGTGGCAGTGGTAAGCTGGGCAGGCCAGTTCTTGGGCCCTTGGGTGGCATAAGTAAGTGCTGGTGGTGGTTGGTCCAGGAACATGGGTCCTTGGGCCTCCAGGCAGCATGCTCAGGCACCAGCAGTGGCAGTGTTGGGCGGGTTCTGGGGCTCCTGGGCAGCACACATAGCACTAGTGGTGGAAGCAGTGGCAGCAGGTGAACAGTTGAGGCCCTGGGCAGTGCACATAGGCACCAGCAGTGGTGCCAATGAGCTGGGGTGGGTCAGTCCACAGGCTTCTGGTTGGCATGTGTACGTGCTGTAGATGGCAGATGCAAGTGGGATAGGCCTGTCCTCAGGCCCTGCTGGCAGCAGTGGACCTCAGGCACCCAGATGGCATGTGTATGAGAAACAGTCCTCAAGCCCCTTCAAGGCATGTTCAGGTATGTGGCAGCCCTGATGCTGGAGGGGGCAGGGTTGCTGTCAGTGGTCCCAGACAGTTGACTCCAGAGTGTATGCTCCAACTCCCTTTGTGCTGGGGCCAGTCTCTCTGGTGTGCTGCACCACCTCTCCTCCCGGGTGTACAACACTTCATAGACTACAGGGCTGAGGAACTGGCTGCCTCACTGGGTCCAGCTGGCACTGCAATGCTGTAGCCCTGTGGGTGGATGTGAGAGCATGTTACTGGAGCTCTAGGAATGTGGAGATGCAGGAGCTTTGGGGCTACAGAGCAGGATGCAGTCTGGTACAGGGAACTGGGCTCTCAAAATGCTGCAGCTGCAAGAGTCTTGTGGGGTGAGATCCACTATGAATTCCCTCGCTGGAACAATGCAGTCATGTGAATTCCAGGCAGTTCTCTCTACTAGGCTCAGGACCTGTTACAGCTGAGGAGCTGTCCTATGGCTAGGATTACAGGCATCTGTAGTGGGAATGTGGACCACTGGGGATTTCTTTACCTTTTCCCAGCAATGGGGAGTTCCTATTGGCTCTGAGCCAATCCCAGCTGGGTTGGGTGCTTCTTTGCTTTATTCTCCTTTTGTGCCTCAGAGGTTCCCTGTCACTTCCATGTTGAATTCTAGTGTTCTCTCCTAAGATCCTCTATTTGATGTATGGTAATGAATTCACTCTTTTGGTCCTTCTTTGGGGAAGAGGTGAGTACCAGGTGCCTCTGGTTGCCATCGTGATGACATCTTCCCTGAAACAACCTAATAGAGATCTTAAAAGAAACTTACGGGCCAATCTTAGTGACTAAAAAAAGATGCAAAAATCCCAAATAAATATTGGCAAATCAAATCCAGAAATATATTTGAAAAAATATATCACAATCCATTTGGGTTCATTCCAAGAATGCAAATTTGGTTAATATTTGAACATCAATGTAACTCATCAAATAACAAAAACCTTAAGATTATCTCACTAAAATGCAGAAAAACCATGACAAATTTCAGCATTATTTTCTTAAAAAGTCCCTTAACAAATTGGAGCTCTAAGTGAGCTACCTTAATCTAATAAAAGATAAATACAAATAAATCTACAGCAAAAACCATACTTCCTATTGAAAACATTCCCTCTGAAATCAGCAAAAGGCTGAATTCAACGTTTTATTCAACCCTTTACTAGAATTTGTAACCATTGAAGAAGGGCAAGAGGAAAAAATAAAATGTGGAAAAGAATAAAAGAAGAAATAAAGCTATAGTTATTTGTAGATGGTATATGCAAAATCAAAATATATAAATAAAGTGTTAGGATTAATATTAAAAGTTTAGTAAATCTGAAAAATATACACACCAAATATATTTTTATGGATCTTTGTTCTGGAAGTTTACTAAAACACAAGTTGTTGGCCAGGCATAGTGACCCATGCCTGTAATCCCAGGACTTTGGGAGGCTGAGGCAGGAGGATCGCATGAGCCTAAAAGTTTGAAGTTGCAGTGAGCTATGATGATGCCACTGCACTCTAGCCCAGGAGACGGAGTAAGACTGTCTCAAAAAAAAAAAAAAAATTTGTTGGGCTCTACCTGGATTCAGTAGGTCTGGGGTAGGGCTCAAGAATTTGCATTTCTAATCAGCTCCTAGGTGATGCTGATGCTCCTCCATCAGGGGACTGTACTTTAAGAACTACTGCTATAGTAGGTTAGTGTTATGCTGAAAAAAAAAATAAAACAAACAAAAAAAGAACTGCTATAGATTAAGAACAATGAAATTTACAATAAAATCACTTACCCAGGAATCTAACAAAACCAGTATAAGATGTAAACATAGATAATTATAAATCATTGTGGATATGATTTAAAGAGAATCTAAATAAATGGATACTCCATTTTCATAGATTGGAAGAGTCAATATTCTGAAGATGTCAATTTGCCTCAACCTAATCTACAATTTAATGCAACCCATTCAAAATTTCCATAGGCTTCTGTTAGGGTGAGGACTCATGAGGAGCTCACAGTGTGGGTTGAGAAAGATTTCTCACACAAAGATTAGGATATAAAGAAGTAAAAAGTTTATTTACTTTCCTGAGAAGGAGGGAGGGAAGCAAGGAAGGAAAGGAGGGAGGGAGGAGGGAGTGGTCAGGGCACACAGAGGAAAGAAGGAAGGGCTGGACAGCAAAGCCAAGTGGCTTGTTGCTTTTAAAGGGTAAAAATGGTTTTGGGGTTTTTTTTCCTTGTTGCAGACTGATAACAGAAGTGGCTGTGGAGCTGTTTCCATTTTTTTCTTCTCTGTGCAGCTGACTTTATCAGAGTCCTTGGAATCTATTTCTGGCAGGAACTGAGGCAGAGAGCTGGAGTGGGGAGATCATACTCCTATTGTCTGCTTAGGGCTCTTCAAGGCTATGAAACAAACTCAGAGATAATGAGTTAGGCCACAAGTGTTTAATCAAACAAAACAAAGGGGGCAGTTGTGCTGTGAGTTTTTCTCTTCAAAGGGACAATTATGTGCTGAGAGTTTATTTCTCTTACTTTCTGTTTAATAGTTTATTTTCCTCTGTTAAGTTATTAGTAAGGCCACCTTTCAGATTTTATTTGTGGAACTTAAGCAGATTCCAAAATGTATATTGTGGCACTGATATGAGTAAAGAGCATAGATACTTAAGACAGACTCTTAGGGTTTGAATACTGGCTCCATCACTTACTTTGTGACTGTGGACTTAACCCTTTTGTGCCTTCATTTTCTCATCTCTATCACAGAAGACTTATAAGGATTAAATATATATCTCTATATATTAATACATAAATATACAGTTGAGTCCTAGCACACAATAAATGCTGTATATGAGTTTGATAAATAAATAAAATGAAATAAAATAAAAATAGAGGAAATCTGCTAGACATGCAGAAGCAGACCCATGCATATATGGATACTTAGTTTATGACAAAGGTGGGTCTGCAGATTATCTTTCCAATAAAAGATATTGGGACAGGGGTGAGAGAGAAGAAAAGAGAAAAGAAAAGAAAAAGAGAAAGAAAAAGAAAAAAAACAAGAAAAGATATTGGGACATATGGAACAAAAACCAAATTTGACTCCAACTTTCCACTATATATAAAAAGCAATTCTAGGTATAGATTTAAATGGTATAGGCCAGACAATAAAGTGTTTAGAGGATAATCAAAGAGAGTATCTTCAAAATTTTGGGGTAGGAAAAAGACCTTTTTTCTTTTCTTTCTTTTCTTTTTTTTTTTCCTAAAAAGATCTCTTAAACACTTGCACAAAGGGTATTAACCATAAAGGAAAAGAATGATAAATTTTGACTACATTAAAATTAAGATCTTGTGTTATTAAAAGAAACCATTGAGAGAAGAAGGAAAGTCACACACAGAGTTGGAAAAGACTTTCAACATGTATGATAAACAGAAAGTTGTATCCAAAATGTATATATAGATCTTCACAAAACAAAAATCAAAATAGAAAAACAACCAAAAAGCCCCTAAAAGCCAAAATGACAGGTAACCCAATAAAGAAATGGGCAAAGGATTAAAACAGGCATTGTAAAGGAGAAAATCCAAATAGCCAATAACAAATAGAAAAAAGCACCTTAATCTTATTACTAATCAGGGAAATGCAAATGAATTCACTCTATACACCAGAATAGCTAAAATTTTTTAAATGTTGGTTAATTGGGTATTGGTGAGAATGTGGAGCAACATGAATTCTGATATATTACTGGAGGAGGAATAAATGGGTACAACCACTTATGTTAGCATTACTTAGTCAAGATAAAGATATACATAATCCTATAACCTATCAATTCTAAGTATATACATCCAAAGAAATATGTACAAAAGTGAACCAGAGATAAATTATAATTACCATAAGCATCATTATTTGTAACAGCCTCAAAGTGGAAACAATCTGTATGCACCCTAACAGTAGAAAGGATAAATTATGGTATATGCATAAAATAGAATACTACTACACAATAACAACAAATGAACTACAACTACCTGAAACTACATAGTGGAATGTATTAATAGAAAACATAAAGTTGAGTGAAAGAAGCCTGACCCCAAAAGTATGCAGTATAACTCTAAAAGAAAGAAATGATAGCTGTAAAAGAAGAGATAGTGATTACCTTGGCAGAGAGGGAGGCAATCCTGATTAGGAGGGAAACTTACAAGGCATCTGAGGTGCTGGCAATGTTCTTTCTTGACCTTTGTGGTGGTTACATTGGGTGTTTGCTTTATAATATGTTAAATGTTACTTATATATTGTTAGTGATTTATTCACTTTTCTCTATGTACTATTTCTCACAATAAAAAAGGCAGAAGATATACTCCATAAATATATATAGCTATTATGTACCCAGAATTAAAAATTTTTTTAAAAATTTAAAAAGGTAGAAGAGAGGAAGATAGGAAAGGTCTCAAAGGCTAACGGCTAAAATTTCTGAGTTGTTGAACCTGGAGGAAGCGGCAGGCAGGAGGTGGAAAGAAACAATTGTTGAGCCTATTAATGCCCATGAATCCCGCTTATTCTCAACTCCAGGCTTTATATTATATATGCTGTACCTTTCTGCCTAGTCAGCTCTTCCCATCACACTGCCCCTAGCTATCTGTCCTTGAAGACTCCACTCAGAAACCTTCCTCTCCAAGAAACCCAGCTCCTGCTCACTCTAAGAGCTGTCCATTCCCAATAATTAGGGTCACACGGCATGGACCAATCTTTCACCTTCTGTAGACAAGTGCCCCCTACATTACAGACTGCCTACCTGGCTGAGGTCTGGTGCTGAGAGAGCTGTAGGATGGACAAGGCAGAAGTGAGAATGCACTGGAGTGGTCTTTCCAGAGAAGAGACAAGGATTGAGCTCTGGTTGGGGCTTTCCTTCTCTGAGTTCCTCCCCTCAGTGGCCTTGGAGATGGGTAAGCAGAAAAGCAAGTGAGTTTGTCTGAGCTGGGACTCAGCACATGTTCCTCTCCCTAGTTTTAACCCAGCCTCTCCCCACCCCAAAGGAGAGAGGCAGGTATTATTCATCCCATTTTATAAACTCAGAAGCTCAGACCCTAAGAAATAAATATTAATAACTCACATAAGGGTCACAAAGGAAGAGTTGGATTACAAATATTTGGCTCTGTAGTCCAGGGTCTGCCTATATATAGGAGGTGAGCACTCAAGAATTATTTCTTCAACAAAGTCATTCTCTGTCTCCCCATACCCAGGTAGACACAGATGCATGCCATCCTCAAATATGGAAATTTAGTTTCCAAAACCTTATTTTGGGGGAATGTGGGAGAAGGCCAAAAGACAGAAAGCAAAGTGTTTAAGGGTAAGATCCCTTGTTGGGCAGAGCACTCAAGAGTCAAGGCACGGGTAATCAGTCCTTATGCAAGAAGCTGTTTCTGCAGCACAAAGTCCAAACTCAACACGGAGGGTGGCTATCCTTCTGCCTTCTACCTCCTCCTTCTCTAGCTCAGCCAGATGTCAGGTGTACCTACTAGAGAATGCTCAGCAGCTACCGAACCACACTGTCCTGGCTATCTTGGGGTGGGGGTAGGGGAGAAGGGGTCAAGAACCATCCTAGGTTCAGGCTCAGCACTGTCTGGGGACACACATGGAGGTTCATTTCCCTTTCTTGCTCTTGAAGACATCCACATTCACTGATTTGGCATATTTATTTATCAAGGCCCTCCTTAGCGCTGAAGAGACCCTTTTGCAAAGAGGGGTGCCCACTTCTTCCTGGCTATGTTCACCATTCTCCAAACCAATGATTTAAACCTGCTTTATGTAATGTTGGACTGCTACTAGACAAAGATCCCTGAAAAAACATGTCCTTCCACAGTTCTCTACCTGGAATTCTCACTGAGTTTAGACCAACCCTGGGAATGGGGAGTTCAGAGGCCAACCCTTATCCTCAGTTGTTATTCCCAAGAAACTGGACTGCTCTGAGCATCTGCGGCATGGAAGAGAGCTCCAAAGTGACTGCTGTCTGGTTTTGGCTTGTGTGCCAAATCACTAAATAGGCATTCTCCCACACTTCAGGGTACTCCCAAAGGCATGGAAAACCTGAGGAGGGTACCCCCACACTTCAGGATCCCATCTAAGCCCAAGAGGCCCCCCACACTGTGCACAATGGTGCTGGGAAGCAAGGAGAGAAGTCAGGAAAGAGGTTGTAAGTCTCAGGCTACTCCTGCAGTTGGTCTGTCTACTGACTTGGCCATTTCTTTTTCTTTCCTCTTTTTTTTTTTTTATTTCAGCATATTATGGGGGTACAAATATTACGGTTACGTATATTGCCCATGTCCCCCTACCCCCTCGAGGCAGAGTGACTTGGCCATTTCTTAAAGTCCCAATGCCAAGTTCCAAAGGCCTGTGCTACCCATAAAGACGAGGCCCACACATTCTAAGAATAGCTGAAACCAGCTCACCCATTTATTTGACTGAGAACATTTTAAGAAGGACAACAGAATTAAACAATCTTTAATAAAATTCCTATAGAAAACCCAGTCACAGGGCAAATACACAGTTCTCTTTCCCATATCATCAAGGATTGAGAGCTCCCAAAATTCTTTGGAGAATAAGCAGTAGTTTTGCTGGATGTTGCCAGTACTCAGAAAGAGCATCCATTTACACATTCAAACCAGTAGTTCCTATTGCACATATTAACATTATTTGCCACCTAGCACCCTAAATATATGGTACCTCAACAAATAAATTAAAGATTTCCATGTGGCATGAAATCATTTCAATTTGAACTAATAGCCTTGAGAAATCACATTATTACAAGTTTTAATAAATACAGTAAGGACAGCTGGCATTTTATTAAAATACTGAATTTTAGGTCTGGAGTTTATTCCATAAATAGATTCTTTTTCATTTGCTTGCTTTCTTGGATACATCTGCTCAAGTATTATTCTCTATGAAGTGAATTCTTTCATAGATACCATATAAAAACTGCATTAATATGTGCCTCATTATAGAAGCAGCTGGAAGAACTGGATCACACAGTTAACTAACTGAAAAGTAACTTAAGAAAAAGCTCTGCTTTTTGTAAAACTTTAAAACACAGGCTGAACAATACCAAAGAAATATCTTTTTATATAGAACTCCCACTAGAAATTTTATAAATATATATGCAGCATATTTATATATATTATATTTGCCTCACAAGATTTTCAGCAAGTGTGGTTGGAATGATGCTATCATGGAGATAAATATTAACAAAAGAATTAATGAGTTTCTGCAGGTTTAAAAGATTTCTTTTGAAAAATAATCATAAGTTCAAATTATATTATAATTTCTAGTTTATACAATTTAAAAGGGAAGAAAGACACCTTTCTTTTAGGTCACATTTGGAAAAAAGAACAGCCACCAGCCCCCAGGTGTGTATAAGTTATTGGCTGAGTGATAACACTTGGTCACAACACTGAAAAGAAGTATTTACATCTTTCTGGAAAGTACCAAACACTAAAAAACAAACAAACCAAAAAACAATCCCTAGTAGCATTCCATAGCGTGCAAAGTCAGCAGGAAATGATTATCCATAATGTTGACAGTTTTCATGATGAGTCTTGGAAGCATTCAAAAAGCAGAGGGTAGTCATCAGGGATTTTTCAGATTAGATTCTGTGGGATGCCTTGTTCTTAATTTAACTCTGAGTTCCAGGATTTCATTCCCTTTATAACATCTCTGGCAGGGTCATGTTCAATTTAGTGCAAGTACAAAATGAAAATGAAATGAAACCAACAAACACATTAGGAGCAAAGTTAAGATCTGTAGTCTTTCCGAACTGTGTGGGCCATCCAGTTCACTTTAGTAGTCCAGCTTTCCCTGAGAGCCTCATCAAATTTTTGCTTAAATTGTTTGAGTGCTTCTTCTTCACTCTTCCCTAAGGCAAGAGAGTCCTAAAACAGAAGGGGAAAAAATGTGACTTTATATATCTTCAGAAGAGATGCGTAAACATCAAAGTCTGCAGGAGACTGGCCTGGCCGTGCCTCCCCAGCTACCATCAGGCAGCATGCTCATGTTCTTATTTAAATATCATTTGCAGCAGGGAGAAGAACATCAAGGTAGTATGACCTTTGCCAAAGGGTTTTTGAAGATGCAAAGAATTTATAATTACTGCAAGACCCTCACTCAGCTGCTTGCTACCACCACCCAAGTCCAGTAAGATGACTCAGACCCACTAACACCCTGGCAAATAAAAGGCAGGTTGCTGAAAATCAAGGTGCCAAAGAGCTGCTAATCCATGGTCTTCCAGTGTGTGGGTAAGAAGTCCACTGCCCCATACCAGTCTTCTTTATGCGCCCCTTCTACTAATGAGAAAATCATCTGAGTTACAAACTCCTCTTTCAAAACTGCTCCTTCACATGAACTTTCCAGATTCTTTTCCTTCTGGATAAGAACCATCTCAGAGGAAATGATTTTGTTCCACTCCCTGCAGACATTTGAATGAAATATGTAGCTATAACTGAGCTCCATGCCCACAAAGTCCAATAAGGAAAAGAGGTTTGTACCTTAAGATATTGTATATCCTTGACTGATGTGAGCTCAGGAAGCCCTGCAGTCAACATCAGTGCAAAGAGAGTGATGAAGAGATTCCCATGCCGTCGTAAAATCAGATATGCATCCTCACAACACTGGCGGAACCTTTGGTTGATGAAGTAAACCACATGAGCACAGTGTTAGAGAGGAGAAAGCACATTTCATAAAGGAAAATAAGAAGACGTATCTAGACTTTCTATCAGCGCTAGAAAATTTCTACCAAACTAAAGGTTCATTTCTGATTTTTACTTTTGGGAAAATGGTCCCAGGACTAAAATTTACATAAAATAATCACACTCTCTAAAATGACATGTATCTTTTTAAAAAACAAAACTAAATAGAAATTCTATGACAAAAGGCATACACTTAATCTGGGCTTTTTAACTGAATGAGACACAAGAACTGATGATTAAACCAGTGATAATTACAATCCATGAGGATTTCTGAATGTACTTCTGGGTTCTATATCTGTGGCCTGACTCCAGAGACTAATGTCCCCCCAAATCAGTGTCACTGCGTTTGCATTGTTCCTCCTGGTTATTTTGCTTTCCCTCTTTCTCCTCTTAAAGAGGACCATCCAATCTTACCCCCCTTATTTGTCAAAGAGAAAACTGAACCCAGAGCAGTATATTCTGCAGAAACCTGGGCAGTACTAGAAAAGATAATACCAATCATTGTTAAGCATATATTAGTAGTATGTGTTGGTTACATTTTTTGGTTCTCCATTTTAAGATGAAACAAAGGCAAGAAGACAAATAATGTGCTTGGGAATATGTAAGTAGTGAGTAATAGTCTGCCCTGACCTCCAGCTACCTCACTGTACTTCATACAGAATGACAGCAAAATGCCTGTGTTCTCAGCACATTACTATGAAGTGTCTGAATATTTTCCAAGAATTTTCTGAAACAGGGAAAAGGTAGTATATTGCTGGAATAAAACACTGTAACATTTCAAATTTCTAGCATTCTCTGTTTATCCTTTCTGAGCATTTCTGAACCAGCTCTGAACAAGGATCTGACAGCCAAATTTCCCTCAAAAGTTTCCTGCTATAAGACTGAATATCTCCCAGATCCAAATACACCTCAGCTAGGAAATGCTGGTCAAGCTGGTACGATGAGAAAGTGTCAGACATACTTAGCCTTGACATGAGGGCAATACTTACCGGCCAAACTTTTCTGTGTTTCCTGTTTTTCCTTGCTGAATGACATGAATGAAATCATAAGTAAGAATAAAAGGCACTCGCTCCCTTTTAATGCCAAATTTAGATTTGAAATTTCCAAGAATATGTCCAAAGTCAATGTGGAAGAGCTGGAAAACAAATGAGATTTAATTTTCCTCATGTTTCTCATGAGGTCCAAATCGAAGATCTCCACAGTTCTAGACCCTCATGCATTACACCCACCCTCATTTGAGCCATTTTCCTGTTTGGAGCCCACTGAGCTATTTGGGAAAAGAGTATTTCTAACATTCTTAGGTTTTTTTATACTCAATAATAACCCTGATACACCCAGTGAGAAAGGAGAATCTTCAAAAAGAAAGATACATCCAAATAATAAACATGTCTGATTTTTAAAAAGTCAAATAGTTTTATAAAACTTAACCAAAAAAGAGTACATCCTTGCCCTACTAGCTCCCTTACCTTCAGTGCTACTGCTTAAAGATAACTTCTCCTTATTCTTTAATGTGTTTTTCCTGGTATCTGCTTCCATTTTTCTAAATATGTTTATATTGTTTATACTTCATTTTACTTCCTAATTTTTGATTACTATTCGTATTATAGAAGGTTAAAGATTTAGTACTCTTGTGCTAAAATAATGCTATCTAATGTGGCACATTATAATTTCTAGGTCAGTCAAAATTCAGTGTTTATACTGTTCAGATTATATAAATACAATTCAAAGCTAAGCAATGTGGTAGTGGTATACTGTGACTACATTTCCTTTTTTATTCATCTTTTTTTCCTTGAGAAAACTGCTTTTACTTATTTATTTAGCTTGGCATTCTATCATTAATTCTTCCTTAAAAGTCTACAAATCATTTTCAAAACTGTTTTCCAGACAGTCAGATTATCTACTGGTTTCTATCTTAGCTGGTTGTTCTCTGGTCTTGCCACAGAGCCATCGTGCTGGGCTTTGCGTATACTACTCTCCCATTTGCAGCCCATGTCCTGAGTCCCACATCACATTCTCTTGTGTCGAGACCAGGGTCCTCATCACCGGCACCACTGATATTTTAGGCTGTATAATTTTTTATTATGAAGTTCTGTCCCATATAGCGTAGGGTGTTTAGCAGCATCCTGGCCTCTACCCACTAGATAACCCTACCCCCCAATTATGACAACTAAATATGTCCTCACACATTGACAAATAGGACCTCAGGAAAAAGAAAATCACCCCAGTTGAGAACTACAAGTTTACTCTTGTTCTGGTAGATACCCTTATTCTGCAGCCTTCTGAGAAAAGATGTAGAGGAGGCACAGCTTTTGAGACTCAGCACATTTGACAATGTCTTCCTTCACACTTGATTGATAGCCTGGTTATAAAATTCTAGGTTAGAAGTCATTTTCCCTCAAAACTTGAAGGCTAACTTTCACTGTCTCATAGTTTCCGATGTAGCTATTGAGAAGCCAAGTCATTCGGATTCCAAAACACTTGTACGGGGCCTGCTGTGTCTCTGGCAAGGCTTTAAGACCTTCTCTTAATGCCTGATGCACTGAAATTTCATGGTAAAGAATCTTAGTACAGGTGTTGTTCTTCACCCATTATAAGGGAACTTTTGTGCACTCTGACTAGGTATTCATGAAACTGGCTCTGGGAAATGTTTTTATATTATTTGCTTAGTAAATTCCCTGTCTTCCTCTTCTCCTTTTCCTGGAGTTCCTATTAGGCTGATGGCACAGTTTCCTGGGATGAGCCTCTATCATTTCTGGATTTTTTTCTATTTAACATTTTTTTTGGAGATATTAAGGCATGGTGGTTTTTTAAAAAAGAATATAGGGGCCTGGCGTGGTGGCTCACACCTGTAATCCTAGCTCTCTGGGAGGCCAAGGCAGGCGGATCGCTCAAGGTCAGGAGTTCGAAACCAGCCTGAGCAATAGCGAGACCCTGTCTCTACTATAAATAGAAATAAACTAATTGGCCAGCTAAAATATATATAGAAAAAATTAGCCGGGCATGGTGGCGCATGCCTGTAGTCCCAGCGACTCGGGAGGCTGAGGCAGAAGGATCGCTCGAGCCCAGGAGTTGGAGGTTGCTGTGAGCTAGGCTGATGTCCACGGCACTTTAGCGCAGGCAACAGAGTGAGACTCTGTCTCAAAAAAATAAATAAATAAAAAATTAAAAAAAAATTAAAAAGAATATGAGCCAATTTGCCAGGGTTTAAATCCTGGTATGTTCACTCTTTGTTGCCTGAATTTTCTCATCTATAAAATGGGGATAATACTACCACTTACTCCGTAAAGTTGTCATGAGGATCAAGGACATTAACGTATATAAAGCACTTACAACTCTGTCTGCCACAAGATGTTTTACACTATTTCTATTTTAGCTTTTTGTTTGTTTCTAATTTCTAAGACCTCTTTCTATTTTCTGGTTTAAAAAAATGGAATCTTATTTTTGCTTCACAGAAATTAATACAATGCCTCCTTTTTTTGTGTGTTTTAATTTTTAAAAACATCCACTGTTTACTGCAGTCACTTGTTTTCCCAGAGTCCTTTCCTCCACTACCCCGTTTTGCTTGTTTGGGCTCTCTCTGTCTTTCATGGCAAAGGCTTCCCTCAAATGTCTACTAATCCCGTAGAGAGCAGAATGGTGGTTAGCAAAGTCGCACCTAGAGCCAGAGTTCACACTGTAGCCAAAGATTTTCATTCTGGTATGCTTCTAGTGGCAGGGAATTCCTAGGGTGGCTAAACTGAAAAATTATACAAGATATCTGATCTGTCTTTGCTTAACATAAAAAAATTTACAAATAACATAAGTTATGAAAAATGAGAAAAATTTCACTTAAAACTAAATACTTCTTCATAAATAAACTGGCCTAACTTCCCTAGCTACCCCCAAATGCGATTATTAACACTACTTTTCTTCCTACTTCCAAATACGATTAGGTTTGATGGTCTAAAAGAGAAAATGGCTTAAGTGGAGTTCACCTCAACATTTTCTTAGCATTGGTTATTAATACATCCAAGACATCATCTGTTCCTTTTGTTAGGAGCACATGTATCCCAAATACAATTTCTTTGTTTTATTATTATTTTTTGGGACAGAGTCTCACGCTATCATTCAGGCTAGAGTGCAGTGACACCATCATAGCTCACTGCAACCTCAAACTCCTGGGCCCAAGCAATCCCCCTGCCTCAACCTCCTAAGCAGTAGGGACTACAGGTGTACGCCACTATGCCTGGCTAATTTTTCCATTTTAGTAGAGACAGGGTCTTTTTTTCTTCCTTGTTTTTTTTTT
>VBSM01000272.1:324528-339765 GCA_008086735.1 Cheirogaleus medius
TCCTGCCTCAGCCTCCCAAAGTGCTAGGATTATAGGCATGAGCCACCATGCCCAAACCCTAAATACAATTTCTTATATTGAAAGAATAGGCCACTTTTAAATAACTACAATAATTTTTTCAATAATTTTTTAAACATTTAAATAAATGCTTACCATCTAATTTTAATCAGACAAACAAATGAATACATGTAGCAGATGGTATATGAAATAAGGGTTGGTGAAAAATTGAAGGAAAGACAAAGACATGACTCTAAGAACCACTAAAGAATCTGCTCGAGTTTTCACAGGAAATTATGCTGTACCTAGGTAATAGCATCACTGAGGCCCTTGGCAGACCCTGTGGAGCAGCTCACCTGGCCGGTTTTTTTGACCATGATGTTATCACTATGTCTGTCACCAATTCCAAGGACATAAGAAGCTACACAGTAGCCAGCACAGGACAGGGTAAACTCTTCAATGGCTCGGTCCAGGTCATCCCTGAAAAAAAGAAAAAAATAGAAGCAACAAAGGTTTTTAGCCTCCAAATGTGTGGAATAAAACCCAAACAACTCTGTTTCCTTTTTAATTGTGACGACAGCTGCAACATAGAGCTGCGAAAACCATATGAGAGAAGATGCTAGATCAGCCAAGGGAAAGGAGGGTGGTCATCGCAGGAGCAGGTCAAAGAAGAATCAGGCTGGCTTCAAAGACATTAGACAACTGGGCCTCAGCCATTCAAATTCCTGCGTCCTGGGAGTAAGGTTTCAATGGGGATAGGCATTAGCTCATGTACATAGTAGTAGAAGAGACCATGGCTTTACTGGATCATTCTGGGAACATTTTTGTTAGTTTTGACCTAAAACTAGAATTCCATGTTTAAGCATTAAGTATTGAGGTTCCAACCATTTAAGTCACTGACTTCAATTAGAAGTGAGTAATATAGACCCATTGAAGACAAGGCCTTAAGAAAAATTTTGGAAACTGACTCTCACATAGAAATCCTTGGATCTTACCAATCGTAAAATTTGAGTCTGACTTTGAAGTCTTTAGCCAAAAATACTTGCAGAGCATTTCCCTCTCACTGTGAAATTCTATTATTTCCTATATATTAGTGCTTTTCCAACTTCATAACCCTAAATAACACAATTTCAAGTATTTTTTTTTTTTTTAGTTTGGAGAGACCACAATCTATAAACTCATTTACTTCTATCATAAAATGACTCTATACTTAAGTCCATAATGCACATAATTACAGATGTTGATGCACTTAAACAAAAACAATATGTTACCTTCAAAATACTTAAATTCTTAGATTGCAATTTTACTATAGGACTCTAAAATTTGATTCAGGTAAAGTAGAATTCAATGTTAACCATCTGTCAGGGGGGCCTATGTATCATCTTGTTATAACCTGAAATGAAACAATAACAAACAACACTAGTATTTCCTCTAAGACAGTGATGATTTTTATTGGGAGAATGGTTACAATATTTGGCTTTTTGTACAGAAGAAAAATGATAATTAAAAAGAATAAACTAACCCAGAATTATATTCTTTAAGCCAGTTCAGAAGAGCATCTTTGTTGAAGGCTGCTGCAGCAGCCACATTGCTACTGTTCAGCTGAATGTCAGCAATTGTTTCAGAGGTGCTCACAACTTCAATGAGGCCAGAGCGATCTCCTGTTGCTAAACAGCCATAAGGCAGCATCCTGAAAGGAAAAAATGGGCATGAAAAATTATATTACAATGTCCAAAGGCAGAAGATTAAAAAAAAAGTCTTATTTTCCTGAAAATGAAACATCTGGTAAGATTTCGCCTTTGATTTTTAAAAAAAGTTTTATTATTGATATACTTGCCATTCCTGTATTTTTGTCATATAGAAAAATACAAGTTCTACCTTCTGTTAGGGAGTAAATCTCTTGGCCAACAGATGGAGTCATTTACCAGAATTCCAATGTGCCAGCTAAATATATCATTTGTTATCTATTAATAGTTATTCTGGTGAAATACTCTATTTGCTTGTGTAGGTGGACAGAAACTCATCACATAGAAGTCCTTCATTTTTACTCTAAATTTGGGGGAAGGGAACCTCCCTTTATGGAATACCTAGTAAGTGTCATGTGCCAGGCTAAACAATTTACATATTGTCTTGATTAAGGGCAACTCTGTCCTTCCAGTTGTTCAAGCCCACAACCTTAAGTTTATCTTTGGCTCTTTTCTTTCTCTTATGTTCAACATTGAATTTATCTGCCTTGAAAATGTTTCCAGAGTCTAAGTGCTTCTCCACCCCATGATTCCTCTGCTAACACCCTAGTCTAAGTCACCATCAACCCTTACCTCAGTTATTCAACAGTTTCCTAACTGATCATCCTGCTTCCATATTATAGTGTACTGTAAATACAACAGTAACATGACCCATTTAAAATGCACTCATATCACTTCCCAGATCAAAATTTCTGCAGATGCTTCCCACTTTAGAGTAAATAACAATATGCTTGCCATGGCTTACAAGGCCTTCTTCCATCTTGTCCCCCTTCATCTCGCCTACTACCATTGCCCACTTTATTCCAAATACACTGGCCTCCTTGCTGTTCCTCAAATGTATCAGGCATATACTGTCTCACTCCTTTACATGTGTTGTTCTCTCTGCCTGGAACATTCTTTCCCAAGACATCTACATGGCTTACTCTCTCAATTCTTTGAAGTGTTTGCTGAAATGTCACCATCTCAGTGAGAACTTCCTGGATCATCCTATTTACAGATACAACACTATCTCTGACACAATACTCACTATCCCTTCCCTGCTTTATTTTCCTATATAAACCTCAACACTATCCCATGTCCTATACGTGTGATTTATCTGTCTGTCTCCGCCATTAGGATGTATGTTCCATCAGGCAGGGATATTTTGTTCACCACTGTATTCTCAGTGCCTGAGAATGTACCTGGCACAAAGTAGGAGCTCAATAAATATTTTTGAATCGATAAACAAATTGAATAACAAAATCTCTATAAGGGGCTGGGCGCAGTGGCTCATGCCTGCAATCCTAGCACTCTGGGAGGCCAAGGCGGGAGGATCACTTGAAGTTGGGAGTTTGAGACCAGCCTGAGCAAGAGTGAGACCCCGTCTCTATTAAAAATAGAAACCATTAGCCAGGTATGTGGCATGTGCCTGTAATCCAAGCTACTTGGGAGGCTGAGGCAGGAGTATCATTGGAGCCCAGGACTTTGAGGTTGCTGTCAGCTAGGCTGATGCAATGGCACTCTAGTCTAGGTGACAGAGTGAGACTTCATCTCAAAAAAAAAAAAAAAAAAAAAAAAAAAAGAAAAAAAAATCTCTATAAGGTAAGTTCTCAATTTTACAAGTAAGCAATATAAGTAACTTCCAAAAGTCACACAGTCAATTAAATAAAATATCCAAAACTTAAAACTGGGTCTGTGTGGCTCTAAATTTATCTTTTAAACCTAACATAGTCTCTAGCTTATGCTGCTTCTTGTATAAATGAAAATAGATAGGGAGGCTGATGTGAATAAAGAAGTGCTGCATGTTTTACAGTTCACAGTGATTTGAGTAAAAAGTTAAATCAGTGCACCAACTTGACGTCAACAGGTCTACACGCTGACTTCTCATTTCCTGAGTTGAAATCTTACCTCCTCAATTGAATTATAAACTCCTTGGAGACACCAACTTTAACTGAATATGTAGAAAAGGCTAGTAGTTAGAAAAGGATGAGAAATGATATTCTCACTAGCTAGACATAAGAGTGGCTAATAATACAGTCTGGAAAATAGATTATCAATTAAAATAATTTTTGCTAAACTTATATGTGGCATTTTGCTTTGATTTGTACTTACTGGATCCCTAATGAAGTAAAAATTTTCTGAGATCTCTTGTGGCCATTTTTCAAAGAATTTCTTTTGTCACTTAGCTATTCACATCCTTTGCCTCTTCAGTAGGGTTTTAAACATTTACCTTAGTGATTTATGTAAACTCTTTACATATTATCTTTTTCTTGTTTTGGCTGCAAATATTTTCTAAAAATCATATTATAAGAACAATTCCAAAATGAAACGAGATGCCTTGGAAGGCTCAAATATAGGTCAGATAACTATAGAAAATGCAATGGATGGAAGTCACAGGTTCAATAAGTATTTGAGTATAGCTAAACATTGTGTTAGATGCTGGTGATTCAGAAATAAGGGGGGAAAAGCAGTCCCTACTCTAACTGAGCTTAGAAAGCACAAATGCACAATGTGCACATGTTCTCTGTATGAAGGAGAAGTGCCAGGAGAACATGGTAGGAATCAAGAACCTCCCTGAGAAGGAAGGACAGCAGGACTGGAAGAGAATGCCAGGCAAGAACAAGGTGAGGAGAAGATACAGTAAGTGTTGGAAAGGCCATGCAGGTCCCTGTAGACTATATAAGGACTCTGTCATCCTCCTAAAAGTGCTGAGAAAGCCTCTGAAGGACTTTATGAAAGACAAAGAGAAAGAGAGAGAGAGAGAATATGTCTGTGTGAGGGTGTGTTACAGGAAAGAGGGAGAATATGAGTGTGTGTAACAATCAGATAAAGAGGAGAGTTCTATTAAATAGTTTCTAAAATTCCTTCCAAAGAAAAATTCAATTATTTTATGCCTCCTTAAACACTTTTCCAGTTCTAGCAAAATAAGGTTGGGAGCAGAATTGTCCAACTATATTCTGGCAGAGTGATATTATCAATAGGTTGCTTTATACCTGCATTATTTATTTTTCCTTTTAAAAATTTACCTATCAATAAGAAAGAGAGCTACAGAGCATTAATGTTTTTACTGACACCCCTTATTCTTATCATGACACAACACATGTAAAGCAAACACTGCCAGGTTAAAGTGCATTTTCTCACTTTCCTGCATCTCCTCCCACCCCACTTGCAGCCAAACTGGGCACAGGTCCAACAATTTCCTCTTCAAAAGCAGGCAATGATGAAAGCATTCAGTGCCTTGAGGATGGAACGTTCACAATGGGAAGGAAAAAACATCCTTGTCAGAGAGACAGTTTGACAGAAGTCAAGCTGGGGACAAATTCTTGGAACCCTGATCATCTTATCTAGGCCCCCTTTGCACTCAACTTCTATGCTTCTTATAAAGGCCAAGACGACAATTTCAGAATGTTTACCTTCCTTTCTCAAACCCAAGTAGCAACTTGTTACCTTTTTTATTAAAGCAAGAATTAGAAAATGAAATAAATTCTACAACGGTGGTAATGGTAGCCCCGTATTCTTACTCTAAATGGGTATGTCTGGTTTCCACTCTGACACACTGACCCAAGTCTGAGTAGTGTCTTAACCCATTGCCGCCAAAGAAGAAAAGTGTAAATCCTTTGCCTAATGCTTATATTACTTCCAAATCCTTCCTTCGCTCCTCCAAGACTGCTGATACCAGTATCATTAAATAACTTTTACATAGGTATCTTAATAGGGAAGTAAACTCCATCAGTGTGACTCACATGTGAAGTCTTAATGAAGACAACTGTCAAAAAACTATTTCATGTATATTCGTTGGGGGCTGAGGGGAAGACAAGTAGAGGACTGGCCAATTTACCAAGGGCCAGGCAGATTTACATGTAGACAACCTACCAGAGATGCCTATTAGTTGTTGAGCAAAGGTCAGGGTGTCCTAATATACTGATGGCCTACAAATGAGCTAATTTGACATGAAAGATATAAATGAGTATTTCAAAACATCAAAGAAACAAAGAAAATGAGCAATATGCATTATCATTCATCCAAACATGTATGGCACTGTTAAAAGTATTAAAACAGTATGTACAGAAGGTACCTGAAGATTTGGGATTGATCTTAAAAAAGTGTGAGCTACATGACCCACTTTAACCTAAACAGCTGGCTGTAAGAAAAACAAAGAGAATAGGAGCATTGCAGGACATGTATTTATAGAAACAGTAAAAAAGTTTTGGTGAAAAAAAGGTATTAGTTTGAAAACGAACTAAAAAAGAATTAAAGTCCTGCATTTTTTTTTAAAAACATGAGGTCAGAGTACAAAAAGTCAGCACAGATCCCTCTGGATAGACAAGTTCCCTTTTCTGGTCAGACACACAATGTTTCCCATCAGACAGACAGTATGTTTATTTCCAGCACTCCCACATGTGGCTGTCTCCCATTGTCTGAGGTCACAATGAACTTCATTTGATGCTAAATGTGCTTTACATTTAGATAGAATAAATAAGAACTGAGAGAACAGGCTTGGATGGGGTTTTCAATTAGGCTGATAAAACTAAGAAAGCTAGGACAAAGTCTTTAGCTCAGCCTTTCGTAACTAAAAAAGGCTCTTCATACGGCCTTGAATCTGCTATTAGCAAAGGAGACCACTGTGTAGCTTATGTGCCAACTTCGGAAAGAATAAATGAGTTATTAAGCTGAAGCTTGAAGTTTCCCTCCTTTTTTGTGGAATCAATCAAATAAAAACATTCTCTTGGGGGTTTACTTTACATAGGAGTCAATAAACTTTTGTTGGAATGGGATAGTAAACATTTTAGGAAATCCAGACTAAGGTCACTACTCAACGCTGTAGTTGCAGCACAAATACAGCCATAGACAATATGTAAACAAATGGCGTGTGCCAATAAAATTTTATTTACAAAAACAGGTGGCCCAGACCCAACTGGGTTTATGGTTCTCATGCAGAGGGTTTCTTACAAGGATCCATTCTTCTTATCTATTCAGTATTCCTTATACATGGTTAAACAAAAACCTTGCGGCCTACTCAAAGCTATTTTTACACAGCTCTCTCAGAAATTCCTCCTAATTTAAAGGAAAGAAAATCTGTCACTTATAGTAGCTACAGTGTCCTTTCTAGATGAATTATGATCTCTTTCCCTTATTCCACTTCTATCTACAGTTCCATTAAAAAAAAACCCACACATACAGCAAGCAAATTGCTCTTTCTACCTTTATTGCACTGGAAAAGTATAGGATCTAAAACCAGATAACTTTTCTTTTTTAAAAAATGAAAAATTATGTATTTTGGGTACCATTATACTATGATAGACAAAGGGTTACTAGACATGTGTTACCACAATTTTTTTTTTCTCACTTAGAGTGGTAAAATAATATAAAGACATTAACTTTAGAGTCTTACAGTCCTGGATTTGTAGCTATTATAGCTCTGCCATTTAAAATTTTTGTAATCTTTGTTTAAAATCTCTAGCACTTTAATTTTCTCATGTGTTAAAAAGGAATAATATAACTTCATAGAGCTGTAAAGCTTGCATAACATTACATATGTGAAAACCTAAGACAATGCCTGGTTCAATCAATAAACAGCAACTATTTAAAGTTTCTTTTAAAACAAAATATATTTAAATAATGAACAAACATAATTGAAACTTGAACAATTTGTCAGAAAATACTTATAATCTTGCAGGAATAAAGTAAATCACAATTATAACTGTTTCCAGCAAACTTATAGGCTAAGTAGCTGTAAATAATAAATCACAAAAAATGACAAAGTCAAAAGGTTTAATAGTTATGGTTAAAAAAGAAAGAAAAGGACACCTGTGTGTTCTAGAAATATAGACATTACTCACTGTAGTGGTTCAGGAAATTACTGACTTGGCTGACATTTTAATGTCCACCAAAAAAAGAGTAATGGTCTTGGGTTCATGAGGCAGGCAGGCTCTGCCTGAGATCCTACAAAAAGGTGAGATTCTGGGAGGCCTGGAACTTGAAAATATCTGTTCACCAGTCAGATAATGTGGCCTAAAAGTTTCCCACCCACCCTGGGAACTGGGTAGGTGAGGAAAAAGATTTCATGTCAGTGCAAAAATTCAAGCCTTTCCACAATCTCTTGTGGGATCCAAATATATACTAGATCTATGAGGTGTGAGGGCCTAAAGGCAAGGAGTTAACATAAAAATGGGTTGATTGTGTGTACAGACCTTTGTCAAAAGCACAAACAAAATACAAACTCATTTTTTAAAGATATTTTCACAATCCAAGAAGCAAAGCACCTTCACAGGAAACCCAATATCCCTTAATATTCATTAATAATGAATTCAAAACCAAATATTATTAACTACATAAGGAAATCAATGAGATTAAGTACATAAATGAAAAAGTGACATCCCAAGAACTAAAATAGAACAAAATGAAAGAGACTTTAAAATGATGAAAGAGATGAAAAGGAATAGAAAGTGTAAGAGGAAAAAAAGTATGATATGCTGTATGTATAGGAGATTAGACACTGCTGAAGAGATAATTAGCAAACTGGAAAACAGAATAGGAAACTACCCGGAATATCACATAAAGATATAAAAAGGTAGGAAATATGAAAGATAGGTTAAGAGATACACAGTCAAGAATGGTAAAGTCTAACATACATCTACTGGAGTTGCAGAAAAAGACAACGAGAGAAAATTACAATATTGAAGACAATGTCCAAATTCTGTAGAAACTGAAATATGTGACTTCTTTGATTGAAAAGGCACAATGAGAATGGTGAAGGAAAAAAATAAATAAAAAGAAATCCATGCACAGATCGTAGTAAAACTGCAGACACCAAAGGCGAACAGAAAACTTTTGATGCAATAAGGTGGAAAAAAGGCAGATTACTCATAAAGAACCAATAATTCGATTAACAGTAGACTTAAAAAGAAGGCCAGAAGACAATGGAATAAGATCTTCAAGGTTTCTGAGGAAAGCAGTCTATTTACATTTTAAAATTCTATAACCATGTTATATTAGCAAAAATGGGGGGTAAGGTCCTCTGAGTATCTATCTAGTCTTTCATAAAAGCAATAAGAACACTGGCAAAAATTGTGAGAATTAACTATTTTAGAACTCTGTAAATACAACAAAGACTTGCAGCAATCCAGGAAGTATTTACTAAAAAAAGCTGAATATGTTGTATTTTACCATGGCCTCATCTAAGTCCCACTTCCCAGTTATGTGGCAGCCTTGACAACCAACAGCCCATAATCACTGTGAACAAAAGCAGCTTGACAGCCACTAGAGAAAAAAAAATGGGGTTGGAGCTCCTCCAAAACCCTATTTCCACAGAATTGTCATTCTTTGACCTCTCTGGTGGTTCCCATGAAGATCTCACTCATAATAGTGTGTTTATTTGACCTGACTGAAGACCTCACCTAATGTGAACTGCCTTTTTCATGAGGGTATTTCTCAAAAATAATAAGAGGCATTTGTTTAACATTGCAGGTATCTTAGGGGGGAAATAACAGTTGGGGCAAACAATAAGGTAACTGAAAAGTTTAAAAAGAAAAGGGGAATTGAGATATCCATACAGAGCATTGAAAAGCTCTAAAATATTGGTAGGAATCTAGAAGGCCATATGTGAAGATGCTATTGGGTAGATCCCCACGTCTGTGCACATGCACAGGAAAGAATGTAGAAGGCCCTAGCTCTCTCAGTGCTGAATAACTGTGAGGCTTTATGCAAGCGGGAAGTTAGGACTAAGGCATAGTTCTAAATGACCTGGCTGAATGTTGAAGGTGTGACCCAACAAGTACACAGAGTCCCTCAGCAAAGACAGGAAAATTATGGATTCCAAGCATTTAAGAAAATCTCTGTTCAATCATTAGCTGACCAATAAATTAACCAAGTAGAGACATCAAGAACCACATAGGAGAAAGAATGCAAATTTTACATAATTAGCTCAGAAAAGTCACTAAAATAAACAGCAACAACAACAAATTCTGAAGGGCTCAGAGATCTGATTTTCAGAGTCATTGCCAAATGACTTAAAGTGAGCAGTTTCTGACAAAAAAGTATGAGACATACAGAGAAACAAGAAAGTATGGCCCATACACAGGAAAAATGTACTCAGTAGAAACTGTCCTTGAGGAAACTCGAATTTTGAACTTATCAAAGATTTTAAATAATTTTCAATAACCGAAATAAAAAATTCACTAGAGAGGCACAACAGCAGATTTGAGCAGCCATAAGAAAGAATTGGCAAGCTTGAAGATAGGTCAATTATCCAGCTAGAAAAACAAAAGAAAGAATAATGAAAAACATGAACAGATCCTCAGGGACCTGTAGGATACCACCAAGCTTAGCAAAAAATGCGTAACAGCAGTCAGAGAAGGAGACAAGAGAAAGAGGCAGAAAAAAATTTGAAAAAGTGATGGCTAAAAACTTTGCAAATGTGATGAAAAACAAGTTACATATTCAGGAAGTTCAACGGATTCAAAGTAGTATAAACTTCAACAGAAGTAGACATATTATAATCAAACTGTCAAGAGCCAAAAATAAATAGACTCTTGAAAGGAACAAGAGAGAGATGACTCATCACTTATAAGAATCCTAAATAAGATTAACAGCTGATTTCTCATTAGAAGCCATAGAGGACATAAGGCAGTGGGATGACACATTGGAAATGCTGAATGAAAAAGACTGTCAACCAAGAATTCAATACCCAGAAAACTCTTATTAAAAAACAAAGGAGAAATTAAGACATTTCCAGATAAATTAAAACAGAGAAAGAACAAAAGCTGGAGGACTCTTCCTGATTTCAAAGATTACAAAGTTACAGTAATCAAGACTATGCAAAGGAACAGACATGTAAATTAATGGAATAGAATTTACAATCACTTGATTTTTGACAAGGATGCCAAGACAATTCAGTGAAGAAAGAATAATCTTTCAACAAACTGCATTGAAACAACTATATATTCAAATGGAAAAAAAAATGAAGTTGGAGTCCTATCATACACACTAGTAAAAAAATTAAAAATATATCGATGACTTAAATTTAAGAGTTAAAATGTAAACTTTTAGAAGAAAACATAGGTGTAAATCTTCATGCCACTTAATCAAGTGGCATGGTTTCTCAAACCTAACACCAAAAGGACAAGCAGGCCGGGTGCAGGGGCTCATGCCTATAATCCCAGCACTTTGGGAAGCTGAGGCAGCAGGATCACTTGGGCCGAGGAGTTTGAAACCAGCCTGCGCAACATCCCTGCTTCTATGTGGAGTGGTGGAGCATGTCTATAGTCCTAGTTACTGGGGAGGCTGAGGCAGGAAGATCCCCTGAGCCCAGAGTTCCAGGCTGCTGTGAGCTATGGTTGTGCCACTGCACTCCAGCTTGAGTAACAGAGCAAGATCCTGTCTAAAACAAACAAACAAACAACCCCCAAAACACACACATACACAAAAACAAATAGCTTGGATATGAGAAGGGTCTGGCTGTGACATCTATCACCCCACTGATTGTCAGGGTTGATTTGGCTTATCTGGCTGGCTAGGCAGATGCCCCGTCCTCACTCACTGTTGTTCCATGTGTGTTCTTCCTGAAGCTGTGCACCTGGTTGAAGAGGATGACCTTCCCAGATAAAAGAGGACCGTTCTGTGGTCAAGGGTATACTAGTAGCTGCACTCCCCTGCTAGAACCTCCAAACAAGCACTCAAAAGCACAAGCAAACAAAGGACAAGTAGATAAACTGACATAATCAGAAGTATATCGAGAAAGTGAACAGAAACTCACAGAATGGAAGAAAATATTTCCAAATAATTTATCTAAGAAGGGTCCAGTATCCAAAATAAAGAATACTTATAACTCAACAATAAAAAGACAACTCATGGCCAGGCATGGTGGCTCATGCCTGTAATCCTAGCACTCTAGGAGGCCAACGCAGGAGGATTGCTTTGAGCTCAAGAGTTTGAGACCAGCCTGAGCAACAGCAAGAGCGAGACCCCGTCTCTATAAAAAAAAAAAAAAAAAGACAACCCAATTCACAAATGAACAAAGAATCTAAATAGACATTTCTCCAAAGAAGATACACAAATGACCAACAAGCACATGAAAAGCTACTCAACATCATTAGTCATTGAGGAAATGCAAATTCAACTCACAGTGACATATAACCTCAAATTTACTAGGCTGGCTATAATGAAACAGATAGACAATAAGTAGTATTGGCAAGAATGTAGAGAAATTGGAAACTCTGTACATTGCTAGTTGGAATGGAAAATGAAGCAGCCACTTTGGAAACAGTTTGGCTGTTCCTCAAAAAGTTAAACACAGAATTACCATATGACCTAGCAATTCCAATCCTAGGTATATAACAAAAGAATTACAAACATGAGTCTATTTAAAATTTGTAAACAAATCATAGCAGCATTTTAATAATAGCAAAATAGTGAAAACAATAAAACATTCATTCATTAACTGACATATGGATAAAATTTGGTACATCTTTACAAAAGAATATTATCTGGCAATAAAAATGAAATACTGACAATTATTACAATATGAATAAACTTTGAAAACATTATGCTTAGTGAAAGAAGCCAGTCACAAAGGACTATATACTGTATGTTTCTATTAATATGAAATGACCAAAAAAGTTACATCTATAGAAAGTTACTTGGTGGCTGCCTAGAGTTGGAGGGGTTGGACAGTGACAGCTAAGGAGTGCGGACTTTTTTGGTTGTTCATAAAAATATTCTAAAATTGATTTGGTGATGGGTATACAACTCTGTGAATATGCATAAAGCCAATGAATTGTACACTTTAAAGGTGAATTTTATGGCATGATGATTATATTGTATCCAATAAAAATAAACCTCTATACCCAGCTAAAATCTTACTTGAGATTTGGGAATAAAACAAATTCATTTCCAAACAAAACCTGGAATAAGAAAGTACACTGTAAAAAATAATGGTGAGTAAACAGATTTTTTAAATTGTAGATAAAAAATTATAGTAAAAATATACAGTAATAAATAACCCCCAACTATATGCTGTTTACAGGAGACACACATAATGTAATGAAAATAAAAGATACAAAAGCAAATACTAACCCGAAGAAAGCTGGTATACCAATGTAAATTTCAGACAAAACAGACTGTAAAAGAAAATATCCTATGGCTGGGCCCAATGGCTCAAGCCTATAATCCTAGCACTCTGGGCGGGCGAAGCAGGCGGATCGCTCAAGGTCAGGAGTTTGAAACCAGCCTGAGCAAGAGCGAGACCCCGTCTCTACTAAAAATAGAAAGAAATTAATTGGCCAACTAAAAAAATATATACAGAGAAAAAATTAGCCAAGCATGGTGGCGCATGCCTGTAGTCCCAGCTATTCAGGAGGTTGAGACAGAAGGATCGCTTGAGCCCAAGAGTTTGAGGTTGCTGTGAGCTAGGCTGACGCCATGGCACTCTAGCCTGGGCAACACGGTGAGACACTGTCTTGCAAAAATAAATAAATAAAATTAATTAATTAATTGAATAAAAGAAAATATCCTAGGAATTAAGAAGGCTGTTTCTTAATGATAAAGGGGGGAACAGAAGCTAAAAGAAACTGAAATTTGTATGCGTTTATGCATACATAAACATTTTGTTTATAAAAAATAAACAAAAATTGAGAAAACAGCAAGCAGACATTGACAAATGTCAATTATAATAGATTTAAACATACCTCTGAAGTGACAAATCAAATAGGTAAAAATTTAATAAGAATATAGATTTGAACATAATTAACATATCTGATAAAATAGAAAAACTTATAATCTTACAGCATCTAGAACTTTTTCTTTTTTTTTCTTTAAGACAGAGTTTCAGTCTGTCACTCTGGCTAAAGTGAGTAGCATCATGATAGCTAACTACAACTTCGAACTCCTAGGCTCAAATGATCCTCCTGCCTCAACCTCCCAAGGAGCTGGGACTACAGGTGCATGTCACCATGCCCAGCTAATTTTTCTATTTTTCGTAGAGATGGGATCTCACTCTTGCTCAGGCTGGTCTCAAACTTCTGAGCCCAAGCCATCCTCCCGCCTTGGCTTCTAAGAGTGCTGGGAATACAAGTGTGAGCCACTGCACTCAGCCTAGAATTTTTTCAATTACATATGTGATATTTAGAAAATTGGATATATATCTTTAAGCCATAAATAAATTCTTAAGAAATGTAAGATTCTGATGTTATACAGAACACACAACCTGACAATACAGTAAAATTAGAAATCATAGACAGCAAAAAAAAAGTATGCATTTGGAAGTTAAAGTAATTTTAAATAGCTAAGGAGTCAATGAAATAGAAGTGGAAGTCATGAAATATTTAGATTTGAACTATAGTTTGATATATTATGAAAGTACGGAAGTATATTCATTTTGAAATTTAAAGAGTTCATCCAAAAATGAGAACAGAACACAAAAGTAAAAGGAAGAAAACCATAAAGAAGTAATATTTGATAAAACAGAAAAAAGAATCAACAAAATTAGAAGCCCATTCCTTTAAAATATTAATCATGAAGCAAAGCTCTAATAATCTAGGACAAAAAAAGTAAATGTAAAACAATTTTACACATGAAAAAGGAGAATATTAGATATAGCACAGATTTTAAAATTACAAGAGGATGTTATAAAAATGTATGGTAAAACATTTGAAAACACTGATGAAGTGGACTATTTTTGGCCTCAAAAGTGATTCAAGAGAATAAAAAATCTGAAGAGGCCAATAACCATTAAGGAAAATCAGAACTCCAAAAACCTAGACCCCAAAAACATTTCCACAGGGACTAGATAGTTTTATGGTGTGTAAAATTTAAAAGAATACATAATCTCTATCTTACACAGACTTTTCCAGAAACAGAAAAAGAGGAGAAAGCACATCAACTTTTAAAATTTGTAAAATAAAATATAAAAGATTATCTCTGAGATAATTAGATAGGGAAGGATATTTTAAAACAATATAACAAAAAGCACAAACCATAGAAGAAGATAGGTAATTTATAACAGTGAAAATGCCAAACTTGTAAGGACTGAAGAGATACTCTATCTCATGCTAACAAAATAAATGAAAGTTTAAATCCTATTATCATATTACATCCGTTAGATTCACAAAAAATTAACAAGTCTGATTGGCAAGGAGGTATAGAAAACGAAACTTCCAGATATTTCTGAGAGGAAACAACACTGGTACAACCATTTTGGAAGGCAGTTTGGCAATGGTGGTAAAGTTGAAAGTGTACCAGCTTTATGACCCAGCAATTCCATTTCTGCCCATATACGTTAAAGAATGAATGCTTCCATATGTCAATAGAGATAATTTGGAAGGATGTAAAGAGTAGGTATTATTTGTTTGTTTTTCTTTTCTTTGTATTGGGAAAAAAGAAGAATACAAATAGCTACTAATAAATTAAAACAGCTTTTTACTGGCAAAAGAACAGGGACATTGACCAGTGGAACAGAACAGAAAACGCAGATATAAAACCATCCTCATATAGCCAACTAATCTTTGACAAAGCAGACAAA
>VBSM01000272.1:345953-378285 GCA_008086735.1 Cheirogaleus medius
ATAACCATAATATTTGTACCCCCATAATATGCTGAAATAAAAAAAAATTTTAAATTTAAAAAAAATTACAAAAGAAAAAGTCAAGCTGAGCCTCCAAGAAAATATGCAGTGTAGTTTAATCATTAGTGAAGGATACAGAGGTCTTATGATGGGTCAAATAAATAGGGACCCAACTAAGGTTTTATAGGCTTTGGTAGAAAATTTGGATTTTACTCTCAGTGCAGTGAAAAATTATTTTAGGGATTTTAGAAATGAAATGACGTAATATAATGTATATTTTTTAAACGTCACTTTATCTGCTGTGTAGAGAATGTGGAGGGAGATGCAAGAATGGAAACTATAGGCACAATTTAGGGGGTTAATGACAAAGTCCAGGTGAGAGACAATAACGGCTTGTACTAGGATGGTAGCCATGAACACAAGATATGGGCAGGTGTGAGATATAAAGAGATTGATCCCAAGTTGTTGTGAAGCATAAATGGCTCATAATAAGTGATGAATAAATGTTAGCTATTACTACCATCATTAATGAGCTTTCCGAAGGGAAAGGATCAGAGATAGTTGTTTTAACATCATGAAAAATCCTAAATATCAAAAATATCTGGCTGGGCACGATGGCTCATGCATGTAATCATAACACTCTGGGAGGCCAAGGTGGGAGGATGGCTTGAGCTCAGGAGTTCCAGACCAGCCTCAGCAGGAGCGAGACCCCATCTCTACTAAAAATAGAAAAAATTAGCCAAGTGTGGTGGCACATGACTATAGTTCCAGCTACTTGGGAGGATGAGGCAGGAGGATCACTTGAGCCCAGGAGACTGAGGTTGCTGTGAGCTAGGCTGACGCCACAGCACTCTAGCCTGGGTAACAGAGTGAGATTCTGTCTCAAAAAAACAAAAACAAAAAACATCTAATGGATGCCTATGAGAGTTCCTCTGGCAATGCAAATGAGTTAGAAAGTGTAGTGTACATGGGAACTACGCTAGGGATCTGATATAAAAGTAGGGTGGGACACCAGAGGGGTATAGGAGTGAATGAAAAATCAAGGGTGCGGAAACAAAAGGCCTTCAAATTGAGATAAACAGGTTAGAAGAGATAGCAAAGTAGGGGAGCCTTTGCCATAAGGCAAAAATAACATACCAGAAAGCAAAGACTGGGAGAGACTTTTTAACACTTTGGAAATACTTTAATACTTTTTAAAAATATATATATATATATTTTGAGACACAGTCTCACTTTGTCGCTCAGGCTAGAGTGCCGTGGCATCAGCCTAGCTCACAGCAACCTCAAACTCCTGGGCTCAAGCGATCCTTCTGCCTCAGCCTCCTGAGTAGCTGGGACTACAGGCATGCACCACCATGCTCGGCTAATTTTTTCTATATATTTTTAGCTGCCCAAGTGATTTCTTTCTATTTTTAGTAGAGACGGGGTCTTGCTCTTGCTCAGGCTGGTCTCAAACTCCTGAGCTCAAACGATCCACCTGCTTCGGGCTCCCAGAGTGCTGGGATTACAGGCGTGAGCCACCACGCCCAGCCCTTAAAATATTTTTTAATACTATGGAAAATTTCAGCTAAATTTGGACTGAAATACTGGTTTCAGGTTATATCAGCAAGATGAAACCACTAGGATACTATTTACTAGTCATATATAGCTTGTGCTCTGACATTTACCCCATCACAATAATAAGCATCTGGGTAGTATACCTTCAGAATTCATCTCTAACATGCAACCATAAACCTGGCCACACTTAAGTTGGTAATCCTTCCAACATTTTTGTCAGTGTTGATGACAACTGTGGATTCTCCTATATGAGTACCATAACCTCTTTCTCCCAGCCTTCCCCAAAGAAACCTATGGCCTTTTACCAAAGGTCTGGATTGGAGAAAAGTAAATAGTGGATATGGGCTGTAAACTAACACTAATTCCAGAAGACCCAAAATGTCTCTGTGGTTCTCTGTGCTAGTCAGAGCAGGGGGTTACAGAGGTCAGGTATGAGTGGAGTTTTAGCTCAGGTCTATCTCATCATAGTGGGTTGCCAAACCAATCCTGTTGTTATTATATTTCCCCAGTTTCTGAATGCATAATTGGAATAGACATACTCAGCAGGTGGCAGAGTCCCCACATTAGTTTGCTGACCTGTGCAATGAGGGCAATTATGGTAGGAAAGGCCAAGTGGAAGCCTTTAGAACTGCCTCCACCTAGAAAAATAAGTCAAAAATAATACCACATTTCTGGAGGGAGGGAATGAAGAGATTAATGACACCATCAAGGACTGAAAAGATGCAGGGGTGGTGAATCCCATTTATAATCCCATTCAACTTATATTTACTTAGCTATATAAAAATCAGGATTATCTCCAAAACAAAATACAGAAATAAATTGGATACAGAGACTGCAGCTATCGGCAATAACTCTCAATTCTGAAAGGCTTTTTTTAATAAGACAGATTCATAGGACTCTTAAATGATTTACAATTTATTCTAGCTTTAAAAATACATTTATACTGATACAATGACATTGTTACCTATTTTACAAATTGGAGCTCTGTGTCAGTTTTTTTTCTTTTTTTTATTTCAGTATATTATGGGGGTACAAATATTACGGTTATGTATATTGCCCATGCCCCCTCCCCCCTCTGTGTAAGTTTTGATAACAAAGAAAGAGAAAGACAGAAAAAGAAAGAGAGATGCTGCTAAAAAGGTTTTAAAACTCTTAGCATAATACAAAGAACTTTAGCTTTATAGCTAGAAAGAATTAGGTTTGAAACTTAATCCTGTCACTTAACAGGTATGTCTTCAAGCAAGTTACTTAATCTCTTGGATCCTCAGTTTCTCCTTATGTCAAATGCAGACAGTAATGGTAACTACTCTGGCACATTATTAGAAGAATAAAATAAGATACCATACTTAAAACACTCAGTGTGGTTCCTGACATATGGTCAGCACTTAATAACTTTCCTATATTATCAGTAATATCTCAGGACTGCAGGGGAATATCAAAATTTCAGGCATGCATATATATTATACTATGAACCCGTTTGTGGGTTCTGAATTCTAAAAACTATAACACCTATGAACTTAGGTCTTAAATATTTCAAAATAGCATTTATGATTCATATATGTGGCAGAGTATAAAAATCATAAATACTATACTAACTAGAAAGAGTAATTCAGGAACATGAAAAAATTGGGCCTAAGAATTTCATGACCCTTTCTAAGGATGCCGTCCCAGGAGTGGGAGCTGTCCTATCCCCTCTGCTTACACTTTGCATTGCAACCAATAAAGGCAGCTTCTACCATAAAAAAAAAAAAAAAAAAAAAATTCATGAGCATCGTCACCATCATACTCATCATTAAACATGTCTAAATAGGATATTCTTTCTTTTGAGACAAAATCTCGCTCTGTTGCCCAGGCTAGAGTGCAGTGGCCTCAGCATTGCACATTGCAACCTCAAACTCCTGGGCCCAAGTGATCCCCTTGCCTCAGCCTCCCAAGTAACAGGCTCATGCCACCACACCCAGATATGATTAATTATTTTTCAGGTATCATTCAATTAATTTTTTCCTGCTAAGTTTTTGAAACTTCATTTCTTTTTTTTTTCTTAATTTTTATTTTTTTACTTCAGAGTATTATGGGGGTACAAATGCCTTGGTCACATATATTGCCTTTGCACCATCCAAGTCAGAGTAACAAGTGTGCCCATCCCCCAGGTAGTATGCATCGCATCTGTTAGGTATGACTTTACTTATCCCCTCCCCCCCACCTGCCCACACCCGATGAATGTTCCTTCCAAATGTGCACAAAAGTTTTGATTGATTAGTACCAATTTAACAGTGAGTATATAAGGTGTTTGCTTCTCCATTCTTGTGATACTTCACTTAGAAGAATGGACTCCAGCTCCATCCAGGATAATACAAGAGGTATTAGTTCACCATTCTGTTTTACAGCTGAGTAGAACTCAATGGTATACATATACCACATGTTATTAATCCACTCATGGATTGATGGGCACTTGGGCTGTTTCCATATCTTTGCAATCATGAATTGTGCTGTTATAAACATTCGAGTGCACATGTCTTTTTTTCCTTTGGGTAGATACCCAGTAGTGGGATTGCTGAATAAAATGATAGTTCTACTTTTAGTTCTTTGCGGTATCTCCATATTACTTTCCATAGACACTGTACTAGTTTGCAATCCCACCAGCAGTGTATGAGCGTTCCTATTTCTAATCCACGCCAACATTCATTGTTTTGAGATTTTTTTGATAAAAGCCATTCTCACTGAAGTTAAATGGTATTAATATTGCATTGTGGTTTTGATTTGCATTTCCCTGATGATTAGAGATGCTGAGTATATTTTCATGTTTTTTGGCCATTAGTCTATCTTCTTTTGAAAAGTTTCTGTTAATGTCCTTTGTCTACTTTTTAATGGGGTTGTTTGATTTTTTTCTTGCTGATTTTCCTGAGTTCTGTATAGATTCTAGTTATCAGCCTTTATTGGATGTACAGCATGCAAATATTTTCTCCCATTCTATAGGCTATCTATTCACTCTAATGATAGTTTCCTTGGCTGTGCAGAAGATTTTTAATTTGATCATATCCAATTTATTTATTTTTATTGTTGCTGTGATTGCTTTCGGGGTCTTCTTCATAAATTCTTTGCCTAGGCTGATGTTCATTTCTTAACTTAAATTTTAATAAAAGAATGTATTCATCAGGTTCAATTACTGAAAATTCTATAATATAATGTGGTAGGAGAAATAGCATTTGATAAAACACCACGTACCAAATTCAACACAAAGATTAAAACAAGCTGATACCTGCTTAGAAAGCACTTTCATATGCCCCACGCTTCCCCGGCAATACGCTTCAAGGATGACACCAAATTGTATTGAGATGGCAGGAATGTGCACTTCTGACCTGCAGAAAGTTAATAGTATCTAAATGGTTTGTTTAATAAACACTTCAGATCACCAAATAAAAATACTGACTTATTCTAAAAAGAAATAAATTTATGATGCCAATGAAAGAAAAGAATAGGTCATCTCATGTATAATTATGAGTGAGATGGTCAACTTTCTAATTTGTTAAACTTCAGAGTTCAAAGCGTTATAAGATTTTATAATTAGTTCATTCTTTGCATCTTACCTGATTTACTTTTTGGAGAGGAAAAGTAGTCTTACCAATTTAGAGACAATTAGATTAAAACAGAGATCTATGAAATTTGATTGGCATTATACAATTGACTAATGCCTCAGCTTCTATTCAAATTTTTTTCTCACTTAAAGAATGGTTTACATATTTGAAAAGGTAAGTCATATTTATTTTGTTGACCCTGATGGGTTTAAAAATAAGACTGAAATGAGCATTAGTTCATACTCTGAAGTCTAGATTGAAAAAAACAAAAAAGGTCTGAGTACAGAATCAGAAATGAAAAATCTACAATTTCCTTAGGAAACAAAAGATTGACTTTAGTTGTCTTTCCTAATTTTACTCCTATATGAACTTGGTGAAATAAAGTTTGTGTATTTCTGAAAATTACCTAGTTAATAAAGAACTGAATACAATGGCTATCATTATACTAAAACTTTAACTTCACTCAATAACATCAGTGATGATGATACCATACACAACTTCTGAAAGGAATAAATCAGTCTGTATTTAGTCTGACTGGCAAATAGCAACACATTATTAGTTTTAGCTAAAAATCAAGCAAGCAGGCATGCAGGGACACTTATCTGAACTGCTCTGCCAAACCATGAAAATCAAGAGTTTGGGTATCAAGAAATAAGAGAAGGCATCAAAATAGTGTAAAATTTATAATGGCTCAGAAACAACTAAAGCAGCTGACTGTTCTGGTAAATGTCTTATTTATGCTGATTTATAGTTACTAAAGCACATGGAGGGCTCAAATTGAAATGTAAAAGACTTACCTAAGATGCCAAAATAGAAACTGTCCTATCCTCCGATTAGCAAGTGCTCTTTCTAATAGGAATCTAGAGAGGGCACAATCAAGAAAAGGCTCATATTTTAAAACTTGCACCAGTTGTAAAAGATATTGAGATAGTTCTTCATCACTGAAAGAAACAAAAGACAGTGTAACTCAATAACCTGTGCCAGAAAAAGATACCCTCCTATCAAACTACCAAATACTAACTTATTAAAACAGGATGCTTCTATTGGGCCACACTTGTTATATGCTTTGGGCTGGGCTTGTTACATGCTTGCATTCAGTGTACCACTGTTACAATATCACAACAAAAGCTGAAGATTTCATATGGGGGAGGGGGCAGCAAAGAGGATCAAAGAACAGATACATGGGACATTTTTATCAAATGAATTAGACTGTTACAATTAATGACTGTATTTACACTAAGTCAAGAGTTACCAAAATAATTAGGTATGTTAATACTAATTTCTGATCTTGCTGAAAAACTTAAGTACTTAGTCAAGCAATCATTTTGAAAATAAAAATTCCAGTAGTACTTTAGCAATATTATTTTCCTTTGCTTTCATTAGGGTTAAGTAAGTCCTTCTTCCAGATAATCAGTGTACCATTATTTTCTTAACTTCAAATAGTTTCAAGGATAAGGAAATGATCCCCCATTTGGAAGTGGGGATTGATTCACTGAATTAATATAGCAGACAATATTGTAATTAACTGGACTGAATTAATTAAGGTTAGTGGTTCTCTCTTTTGTGTCTATCTCCAAACCATTCACCTATAAACACACCTCCATCAGAGGCAATTCCAATAGTATAGGGTATGAATCCCAACTGCTCCACTTACTGACTACAGAATCTTGGACAACAAATGGTGAAGGAATTAGTCTAAGGCAGAGCTAAGACTGAAACCCACAGCACTATATACCAAAAACAAAAACTCATATAACCAGAAAATTTGACATAGGAAAACCCATCAGAATTAGCTACAAGAAAAATTGGGATCACAGCAACCTCTATAGAGGGATCAATGCATTTAAGAAAAACATTTTGCTGGGCGTGGTGGCTCACGCCCATAATCCTAGCACTATGGGCGGCCCAGGCAGGTGGATCGTTTGAGCTCAGGAGTTCGAGACCAGCCTGAGCAAGAGCGAGATTCCGTCTCTACTAAAAAAATAGAAAGAAATTAATTGGCCAACTAAAAATATATAGAAAAAATTAACCAGGCATGGTGATGCATGCCTGTAGTCCCAGCTACTCAGGAGGCTGAGGCAGGATTGCTTGAGCCCAGGAGTTTGAGGTTGCTGTGAGCTAGGCTGATGCCACGGCACTCTAGCTGGGGCAACAGAGTGAGACTCTGTTTCAAAAATAATAATAATAATAATAATACATGTTAGGCAAAGGGTGCTTATGTGACTAGGCACTAGTAAACACCTGGCCACTAAGTCTCTAAGGAGCTTCCCTGGAAGACACATATCACATTTCACTGCTGGTGGAATTAAATGTTTTCAGTGTAACTCCACTGGGAAAGAACCTTTAGAAGTTTATGCTTAGTCTCCTCCAGAATTCACCCCAAGAAACTTTTTCTTTTTCCAATTTTGCTACACTAAATTATATCTGTGAGTATGACTATATGATGAGTCCTATGAGTCCTCCCTGTGAATCATCAAACCTGAGGGTGATCTCAAGGACCGCCATACCCAGCATGCTTTTGTTTTTTTATAGTATAGAGTTTATGATGGGGCTGGGGGGTAGAGAGTGGGAAGAGGGAACAAGAGCAAATGGTTTGAACTCTGAATACTTCTTAGCCTTTTCCTTTCTTATGAGACATTCAAAGAGACACCCACTTCTCTACCCACTCCCAAGTTATTCCTTGCCCCAAAGAAAACCACCTATAGGAGATACCTCATCTGTTGCAGGCAGCCCACAGCATATTCCCGCACGTACTGGTCTGGATAGTTGAAATCCAGAAGTTCTAGGGCTTCCCGGGGTGGCAGTTTAGGCCAAATCTGAAGCAGCGCCTGAAGCTGTTTAAAAATTGAAACTGGTTCAGAAATACTCGGGAACAAAAGTAATCTATTTTCCCTTCACACAAAGGAGCATAGAGATGGATCAAAAGGAAGGAGAAGCATACTTTCAATTACTGATGCATCAAAAATCCATTCCTATGAATATGAACTAATAATGATTCTCTTTATTGTTGAAATACTACATAGATAAGTAAAAAAAGCTACTTAGTACTTACCCAAAAATAGAGTGATATACTGAATATATATATGCATTCTAGAATCATTAGCCATTAAATAATTTTTTAAGGGTGAAAGAAGAAAAACATTAAATGATCAAGAAATACTTGAAGGTAAAATTTAAAGTACAAATATAGGCTGCAAGGCTCCAGCTAATGACAGGCAAGGTACATTTAAGAAATTCATTAATAACATAAAATTAACTTAAAGGAGCTGACTTTTAGCTCTTAATTTGTTAAGAGTATCTATTACTTAACAGAACTGTTTACTGATCATAATATGTTTATACTCCTCAAATCATAATAAATATATTTTCTATGAACAAGATAAATATTTCCAGTCTCCTATTTATAGATGCCACTGAGAAATGACCTGGACACAACAACAAAGAATCCTTCAGGGAAGAGCTGGAACTGAAAATAGAGAGTGGGTTGGGATAGAAATGGCCATATCTTTAGAAACCTGCAATTCCAGAGAACCCAAAACTCTAGAGAGGTCTCCTATCTGCCTTCCAGATGAGCAATGTGAGACTGAGACCTACTGAGCACACTCTGATGGTCCCTTTGTCCTCATGGTTTTTAATGCTTTTTGGGATTTTTTTTTTTTGAGACAGGGTCTTGCCCTGTCACCCAGGCTACAGTGGAGTGGTGTCGTCACAGATCACTGCAACCTCAAACTCCTGGGCTCAAGCAATCCTCCTGCCTCAGCCTCCCGAGTAGCTGGGAATACAGGCATCCTTTACCACACTCCACAAATTTTTCTATTTTTTGTAGAGACAGGGGTTTGCTATGCTTAGGCTGTTCCTGGCCTCACGTGATCCTCTGGCCTTGGCCTCCCAAAGTGCTAGGATTAAAGGCGTGAGCCACTGTTCCCAGCCCTTTATGGTTTTGATATGTTTATAGCATACATTCTTATAGTGGATGGTAATTGGGGAGAAAATTGGTCATCAGTGAGAGTGAAAAAAATGTTTAATTTGTGGCCCTCCCAAAGCTCAACCCTATCTAATAAAATATTATTCAGTATTTAATTTCTCTTATTGGGTTTTCTTGGGTATCATGTAAGTAACCACTGACATTGATTTCATGGAAAATACATAAAATGTATGCCAGATCAGTGCTACAAAACTATGGCAAATAGATGGCAGTGATTAGAGGACTTTCTATGATTGTACCACTGTATTCTAGCCTGGGCAACAGAGTGAGATACCTGTCTCTTTAAAACAAACAAACAAAAAAGATAATTTTAAAGATATTAACTTATTTTTTTCAATTATTTTACACTTGTGGGGAAAATAACACTTTTGAATGATTTTTTAAAATTTTGATTACATTACTATTATCAGCATGTATTTATATAAATTGCTAACTTACATATGTGATTTGTAAGTTACATTAATAATTATTCAGCAAATACAGTAAACTCCCAGTTAATTTTTAAATTTTAACTTTAAACTTAAAATTTTATTTGGCTATTCTTAACCCTGCATTGAATAAAAAAAGTTCTATACGTACTTTTTCATGTATAAAGCACAGATAAACATACAGTACATGAATAGACATACATACACTATATCAGTGGTATCAAAATCTCATGGGGATAGGGATATTAAGGTTTGTGCTTTGTTTCTGCATTAGGCAGACAAGCTGTAGAAGGATAGCCTCCCATTAATTCACAGGAAAACATGCTGTTGTCATAATGCAGAAGGGGCTTCAATAATCAGTGCAACAACCAGGTAAGAGCCCCTACAAAGGCTCCTAAGGGATATAATGAAAACACTGGTTTAAAGATATAAGGCACCTACCTTTACCCACTTTTTCTCACTGATGGGACCCCCTCCTTGCTTTGCCCAAGGCCCTAATGGACCAGCAGTCTTTATTATGGACAGAGGAGTTGGGGAGGGACCATTTGCTTAAGTTCTGAAACAGTAGTAATAAAAAACTCCTAGCATCCCCAGCTAACACTTGTAACACACTGCCCCATACACAATGCTGAAAAGGATAGATAACATTCTGTAATACTAGAGAAGTCAGCTATGTCATGGGTTAAAAACAACCCCATCATTGGAAAGTAATTACTTTTGGTAAAATCATTTATAATTGTTAAAAATTAAATTATACAAGCATAAAATTAAATAAATTACCGAATTCATCACATTAGTATGGGGAAAGCTATGGAAGCATACAGGGAAGGGAATGCAGATTTGGCCGTATAAACAGTGAAAGCAGTACTGACTAATTACCTGCTTGTCTGCCTAATGCAGAAACAAAGCACAAACCTTGCACCAGGCATCCAGCTTTCCAATTCTCAAGGTATTAGAGTTATCAAGAAAACAGTTTATATTCTTTTATACCAGTTCAACATAACTGGCAATGGGATAGGATTGAAGGGAGGAACCAAAACTCATTATTTTTTATTCCATTAATTTTTTTTCTAGACTACTAAAAATGGGCACTAGATTGTAAAATCCATCCTTTCCTAGACTTGCTTACACACAGTAAACTGTAATTTAATAGCTGAGAACTAAATTACACTGTTACATTTTTCCTCAACCAAAATGGGGAGGACCTTAAGCTAGATCTGAAAATAATACTTTAAATTCCCTCTTGGAAATGAGATAAGCAGGCTAAATTCCTGAATGGAGAAATTTCTGTCTCTAGGGTTCAAATAAAGAAATATTAAGCATAAACTGGTTCATTTCATTTTCTGACTATTGACATAAGAAACCTCTGCATAAAACATCTTTTAAGAGTACAGAAAAAACTTTTTGTTGTGATTCCAATAAATAATAATATTATACATTTATTACATATGCATCTAGCACTGGACACTATCCATGAGAAATAGGCAAATGTGCCAAGTAAAAAAATGCTTAGTTCTTATTTTCCACCATTACTGGAGGTTCACAAAAAACTAACCTTGGATTTAGATAATAAATAGGTGGTTAGAAGACAACAACTATTCCAGAATAATTAAACCTACTTGAATGACATAAAATAGTTCCTTTCCAAAGTAAGTTAATATTCATTTGATGTAATGTGGAAACAAACAGTTTAATCAAGGCACACACAATAATGTAATTACATTACATGAATCCAAAGATCTTTAGACACTAGAAGTAAATGCAAAAAAAATGCTTTCTACACTTAACTGGAGAAGTAAAATAAAACCGAAGATTATTAAAATGCATATCATTAAAATAAACACACCTTTCTTCACTAAATTTGTAAAGTCATTTAGATTTACTAAGATCAAAAAACTAGATACATCAATTGAATTCAAGTAAGTAAGGAGATCAAATTTGGTTATTTTAATAGGCCAAATTTATTTGTTTTTATTAAAAAACCACTTCAAAGGTCTTTCTATTGAGCACTGGTGGCCATTTGAATTCAGTAAATGCCAGTGCTTTTTGATAGGGTATTGAAATTTAAATCAAGGAGCTAAAATTTGGTGGTATTTTTGAAGAAAAATGTTTTTCCTTCCTCTATTGTGCCAAAAAGCATGCATTTATCAATACTGCCCAACTGAAATGAATGTTAAAATTGATCTGAATGGTATATGATCTAAAATGTTAACTTCTACAATAGACGTAATTCTCAAACAAAAGATAATCACTTCAGAACTATCAATGCAAAGGGTCTTATGATTAAAAACTTTAGAGTTCACTGATGAAACTGGTAAAAGGTACCCAGGACCTAGTGAGTAGTCAGTCCTTTTAACAGATGCTTGTCCCAAGACCAAGGTTTCAATTGTCTTTAGTGAAAGTTATGGCAACCCTACCTAGAATCTGGGATTTTTAAATCTTAAAATTTTCTGGTTCATTAGTTAGAGTATGTAAGAGTTTAAAACCTCAAAATTTCAGGACAGGCACAGTGGCTCATGCCCATAATCCCAGCACTCTGGGAGGCCAAGCCAGAAAGATTGCTTGAGGCCAGGAATTTGAAGTTTGAGATCATCAGTCTGTGCAAAATAGTGAGGCCCTGTTACTACCAAATCAAAAAATAAAAACACCTCAAAATTTCACCTGCAGAAAATTATCCTATCTATAGAAATATACCTATGAGAAAAGGACACTTTATATAAACTCAACAAAGAAACATATATATAACCAAAAGGAGTTACAGAAATGATCTTTTGTTACCTGAGCAACATCCTCAAGTTTATTCCACTTGATTGACAGCAGTAATTTTGGCAGTGACTGTGGGAAATTCTCTCTGCAGTCTTGTCGCAAAGTCCAAATAAGATCCATTTCATTCTCACACAGTTGAGACAAGGGATCCCTGTCCAAGATTTCCTTCAGTACGGCAAGAAATTTCTTTCCACCTCGACTCTAAGAAAATACTCATTTTAAAATATAACTGTGCAAACATCACTCGCAAGCACTGGGCAAATTTAGAGGCAATAAATTTACATATAATCTATGAGCTTTAACATGACAGATACAAAAATATAATTACTTAAAAAAATAATAAAGGTGGATCCTTTATAAAAGTTTTTATTGTTGAATATTCAATTTGTAAGCTAAGGAATAAGGAAAGAGTTACTCTGAAAAAAGTTCTTAAAAAGGAAAAAGAATAGTTTTCAAAAATCTAAATACTAGAAATTTATAAACACTAGGTGGCGGTGTTGCTTTTTGGATTAAAAACCAAGTAATTTATCTGAATTGATTTTTTTTAATTTTCCAATTTCTATAAACAAACAAACAAACAAAAGACTACCCAAATGTATCAGGTTAAAAATAAAAGTAACAGGCATCTTCTTGGCTTATGCCTTGAATCAAAGGCATAAAATCTCCTTATATTAAGAACTAGTTGTTGGCTAAAACTAAGCATGAAAAAAATAAAGTCATCTCAATTTTATTTACCAATCTCTGTAAGAATATACTAAAATAACAAAGATAGCCCAAGCTGCTTTCTAGATTGAGTCTCTCTAAATTTCATTAACATTAAAAGAAAGAGGTGGCCAGGTATGGTCTCAAATCTCTAATTTTAGCACTTTGGGAGGCCAAAGCAGGAGGACTGCTTGAGGCCAGGAGTTCGAGGCCAGCCTGAGCAACATAGGGAGATCCTGTCTGTGCAAAAAATACAAAGAAAAAAAAATTAGGTGAATGTAGTGGCATACACCTGTATCCTATAGTCCCAGCTACTTGGGAGGCTGAGGCAGGCAGATCCCTTGGGCCCAGGAGGAGTTTGAGGTTGCAGTGACCTATGATAATGCTACTGCACTCTTGCACTCCAGCCCCTGGAACAGAGCAAGGGCCTGTCTAAAAAGGAGTGTGTTTCCCCCCAAAATTAATACTGCTTTAGCCAAAACACATTTTCCCTAAAAACTCTTTCCAAAATTAGTTGGAAAGATCCTGTAAAGATTTATACTCTATGAATTATATTATTTTAATTTATATGAGAATATAAACATAAAAATAAATAAAATTGTCATGTTACTAATTTTCTAAAGCAATCCAATTCAAAATAGTATATATACCTATATAAAAAAGAATGGGTAATACTAAGTTTAATTTTATTAAGTAAGGGCACTGACTTTTGGACATTGCCCTTCAAGGGAGGAACATTACTAAGAAGAAAACAAACCAAAGACAGAACACAATCAAAGCAGTGTAACAACCACTTAAGCTGAAGGTTTACTTTAAGAGTAAACACTCTGCTATAATACAAAGAAAAATTAAGTTAATATTAGTATTCTTTTTTATTCACTTAATTCAGTAAGAAATTCAGCAATACCAAATGCATGTTAAGTTCAAATATTTTAAAGAAGATAGAAGGAGACTGAAATATCTATTCTTTTTACATTGTTAGGATCTATAACTATAAGCAGTGTGGTCTCCCAAGTCCTCAGTGTACCCAGTTATAATGGAGATTTAAATATTTACTTTCTTCTTATTAGAAGGCAATAATGACATGCTGCATGAAAATGCTTAGGAAACTGAATACTTTATGAGTCTTTCTAGCAAAATATGTTTCCCAATTTGACCAAAGTAGAGGGGCAGCTGGAGTAGAACAGCTGGAAATTTTATCTAAGAAGTGGAAGGAAGGTAGTTCACCAGTATCTTACAGATTGGGTAGAAAGAGACTAAGCTGAAGAACAAGTACCAATTGGCCAATAAACAGTTTTTTGGGGGTTTTATTTTGTTTTTTGTTTTTTTGGAGACAGAGTCTTGCTCAGTTGCATAGGCTAGAATGCCACGGTGTCAGCCTAGTTCACAGCAACCTCAAACTTATGGGCTCAAGTGATCCTCCTGTCTTAGCTGTCTGAGTAGCTGCGACTACAGGTGTGTGTGTGCTACCACGCCCTGCTAATTTTTTCTATTTTTAGTTGCCTGGCTAATTTTGTTTTCTATTTTTCAGTAGGGATGGGTCTCACTCTTGTTCAGGCTGATCTCCACCTCCTGAGCTCAAGTGATCCTCCTGCCTTGGCCTCCCCAGAGTGCTAGGATTACAGGTGTGCGCCAACTCATCTGGCCTAAACAGTTTTGACCTTCTGAATTCAGCCTTCCTGTCATAATCATTAACACTTTATACTTAAAATCCTTCATTTGATCTGCCATTGTCTATAGAATAAAATTCAAGCTAGTCTCAGAGCATACAATGACATCTACGACCTGGTCTCAACAAGCTTTTCCAGTTATCCTTCAGATTGTTCTAAATCTCACAATTTATACTCTAATAATTCCAAACTGGTTGCTGTATTCTCTACGGCACACTGAGGTGATGCTCATTAGCATTTTTCTTTCTTTTTTTCTTTCTGTCTTTTGTTGTTGTTAGAGATGGAGACTAGCTTTGTCACCCATGCTGCAGAGCAGTGGCACAATCATAGCTCATTGCAGCCTCAAACTCCTGGGTTCAAATGATCCTCCTGCCTCAGCCTCCTGAGCAGCTGGGACTACAGGTGCATACCACCAAGCCCAGCTAATTTTTTTTAATTTGTTGGAAAGACAGGGTCTTGCTATGTTGACCCAGCTGGCCTTGAATTCCAGGCCTCAAGCAATCCTCCCAGCCTTGGCCTCCCCAAGTTCTGGGATTACAGACATGAGTCACCAGCGCCCAGCTGCATTTTTCATAATATATTGTTAATTCTATTTTTTTTGCTCTCACATGATAAACTCATCTCGACAGAAACCATATCTTCCTCCCATCTGTATCCCTAGCACAAAGCACTCAATACATAAACACTAAATTTTAAAAATAACAAATTTCTTATTAACCTATTTATAATGAAATCGGAATCAAGCTATATCTCCTATTATAACAAATAACAAATATAATTCAATAACTAAAAAATAGACTAGGTAATAATTTACAAACTCTCTATACTAGAAATCTTTGGGAAGAGTTTAAAAGTTATATCTAGAATAAAGGTCCCTGAAAAATACAAATGAGCTAATCATTAGAATGAGCTCAGCTTTTTTTTTCTCTCTTTCTTTTTAAGACACAGGACCTCACTCTGTTGCCCCAAACAGGGTACATTGGCAGAATTATATTATAGCTCACTACAGCCTTGAACTCCTGGGCTCAAGCAATCCTCCTGCATCAGCCTCCTCAGTACCTGGGACTACAGGTGTACGTCACCATGCCTGGCTAAATTGTTATTTTCTGTAGAGATGGGATCTTGTTATGTTGCCCAGGCTGGTCTCAAACTCCTGGCCTCAAGCAATCTTCCCACCTGGGCCTCACAAAGTGCTGGGATTACAGGTGTGAGCCACTGTGCCCAGCCAGATTGAGCCTAGTCTTATGACTAGGATAGCACCCAGGTCAACTAGGAAAAAAAATGACAAGTAGGCAGGAAGACAGATACACAGATAGATACACATACACGTGTGTTCCACATATTTTGCCTAAACTTTTTCTTTATTCTAGTCATTAAGGATGATCAATATATGATGTCTTTCAAGTATCTTAAAGGAATATATGATTATCTTCTCAAACATCAACTTTACAGGTTAGGGTTATAAACCGAACACCCTTGCTTCCTTTAGCACTCCATATGCATTTATCTTCCATTACAATAGAAAAAGTTTTTAAAAATATGTTATATCTTTCTTCTTACTATATATATAATGATAGTGGTTTTATATTCAGAAACTGAACCGAAAAAGGGTATCTAGCTGGGTTTCATTAAAAAATGTCATCATCAGAATTTGAAAATGAAATTCTTAGCCAAACCTGTTACTGTAAACAACACGGACTATAAATTGTTCATGTAGGAGAAAGGCAAACTGCTATTTGGTTCAAAATTACAAAAAGCTAGCCTACCTAGTATAATTTAGTGGATCCAAATTAGACCTCTACAGATTGCTGTAAGCAAATATCCTGAATACCTAGGAATAAGCTAAAAGGAGAGAGCAGTGGAATAGTTGTGTTAGCTGTACTGCGACTGTTCATTGTGGTATAAAAAGCACAACACTGAATAATGTCTAGGTAAAAACTAGGAGAAGCACTTGGCAAAAAGTGTGACAAACACTGAATCTTAGATTCTTTTATAAAATTAAAAAAAACAGTAATGAAAAATTATTTGTACAGTATAAGGGGAGAACTTACATACGTATTCAAATGCTGATACTAAAGTAAGATAATAAAAGTAGCGGAAAGCAATAAAAAATAATACCCATATTCTTCACTTTTTATGTTTAGATTTTCAAAAACTATAAACATTTATATTGTAACATAATAGTGATTACTGATCAAAATAAAACAAAATAAACACCTTGTTATAAACACATGGAAAAAAAATATGGCTCCTTTCCTTTCCCTGTGGAGGGCCACAAAACTCCTCTGTCATATTCAGAAGGGCTAGAGATTCATATGGTATGTTAACAGTATTCTTCCCAAGGATAGAGGACTGAGTTAACTAAGTGTTGCCCAGACAGGCAGACTTAACCAACACATACACATAGCAGTCAGGACTAATGGGCCAGAGATTGAGAAGATTGGGACATGGTTACAGACAGGAGATTGAGCAAATAAATAAATATATCAAGGTTAATAGGAATCCAGATTCCTCAAAGTCAGAAAAGGGAAATACAAATATGAAAAGGCAAATGCTAGAAAATACTCAATGGTATTAGACCCAAATTAGAGGCATTTGGTGAGAACTCATGGTTTTTAATAGATAAATAAATATATCTCTCTGTATATATGCCCAAATATATTCAGGCAAACATACACATTATGTAACTCTGTTTCATGAAAAGGCCTAGAACCAATTATATTCCAGTAGCAATTAATATGCAATGCCCAGATCTTGAATTCTAAATACTTTTCATAGATAAAAGAAATCAAGAATCCCTGGATAAATGACCAATTCCAAGGCTGGGGCAGGAAAAGTACCAGATAAGCCTGGAACAACACACTGTTGTATCAGAAATAAAAAAATGCTCAAAGGACAATAGGGACATGTCAAAAAGACACAGGAGACAACTTCAATGGGTTCCCATGAGCCAGATATTGGACAATTTAAACATCAAAATAAATGTCAGTAACTAATTATGTCATTATATAAAATAGAAATCACAAATCCACATTATAAGTTAAAAATGAAAAACAAATAAATGGGATAGAAGAAAAACCTAGCTATGGTAAAAAGCCAACTAATAAATCCAAAAGGAAAAACAAAATTGAAAATCAGCATTTGGCAACTCCATTGCATTAACACTAATTCAGGCAAGATGGATTAATAAATGCAAAAACAAGTGGGTGAATATTATACAGTCACAAAAAAGAATGAAACCTTGTCATTAGAAACAACATGGATGGAACCAAAGAACATTATGTTAAATAAAATAAGCGAAGCATGGAAAGACAAACCTTGCATGTTCTCAGTCATATGCAGCAGCTAAATATTAAAAACAATTGATCTCATGGAGATAAAGAGTAGAATGATGGTTATAAGAAGCTGAGAAGGGTAGTGGGGAGGGGGTGCTAAAGTGAGGATGGTTAATGGGTGTAAGAATATAATTAGATAGTTAAATAGAATGAACAATATTAGATAGCATGACAAAGTGACTATAATGAACAAGTTAGGGAATACTTTAAAATAACTAATGAAACTGGAATGTTCCTAACACAGAGAAATGTTAAATGCCTGCGGTGATGGATACCCCAAATACCCTGATGATTAATTCACATTGTATGCCTGGATCAAAACATCACATATACCCTATAAAGATACACAACTATTATGTAAACATAATAATTTAAAAAAAAAACAAGTAGGGAACAGCTTGATATACAATGTTTACTTAGTCTCAAAACATGCCCCACAAAACTCTTATTTATTAAATTTGTAGTAGAAATACCTAGCAGACCCTATACAAACCAACTGATAAAAGTTAACATCAACAGTAATGGCGAGGCCGGGCGCGGTGGCTCACGCCTGTAATCCTAGCACTCTGGGAGGCTGAGACAGGAGGATCGCTCAAGGTTAGGAATTCGAAACCAGCCTGAGCAAGAGCAAGACCCCGTCTCTACTACTTGAGCCCAGGAGTTTGAGGTTGCTGTGAGCTAGGCTGACTCCACGGCACTCTAGCCCGGGCAACAGAGTGAGACGCTGTCTCAAAAAACAAACAAACAAACAAAAAAAAAACAGTAATGGGGAACACTGATATTGTTTGCTTCCTGATAAAATGTAGTAAGAAGAAAAACCACATCACTTTTATGGTATTCACACTAAAAATGCATAACTGTAATCTAATCACAACAAAACATCAGGAAAATCCAAACTGAGGGAAATTCTACAAAGTAATCAAAGTAACTGGTTGATATTCTTCAAAAATGCCAGTCAGGAGGTTGCTGTGAGCTAGGCTGACGCCACAGCACTCTAGCCTAGGCAAGAGAGTGAGACTCTGCCTCAAAAAACAAAACAAAACAAAACAAAAGAAACTAGTGAAAATTTTTGAGAGCTCTAATGGCAAAGCAGAAGATAGCCTAGGCCAGGTATTTCTCCAATTGGCTAAAACTAAATAGCACTTTCATTCTGCAGGACTGAGAAAAACACGCATATTTTGTCTCCTAACCTCTATGTCATTACTCTACAGGTGGAATGGCTTTGCTGAAGAGACTTAAAAGTTGCAACCTGACAACAAGAGAATATTAAATTAGAGCTCAATAAAGGAAAATCAGAAAGAGCCAAAAAATTAAATTAAAAAGCACAGAAGGTAGAAATACATATACTGTAACCAAAGTCAACCAAGTAATCTATTTTGTGGTATCTGAGTAGAAACAAGGGCAACAGTATGTGTGGCACAGACTATTGTGTCCCTCAATATGCGTTCTCCACTTCTTCCTTTAGCACTAGAATCTCTTAGCTTTAGCCAAGCACATGACTGCCCAGCTAAGGACTGTATTTCCCAGGTGCACCTATAGTTAGGTATGGCCAGTAAGATCTGTCCCATGAGATGTAACAGAAATGATACATGCTAACGATATTCTCAAAAAGAATGAATTGTGGCCTCTAGTCTTGCTTTTCCTAATCCTGCTGGCTAGAATGTAGTAAAGTAGGAAGCTGGAGCAATAAACCATGAAATAGAAACTACATCTTAAACATGGCAGAGCACCAAGATAAAAGAAACCTGGGTCTCCTGCACTGTGATGCTTGTGCTTATTACACTTGCTTTGTCACATGAAAGAAATACAGCCTCCTCATTCAACTGAATAATACTAAGACAGAATTCTATGAGGTACGATAGCCTCCCTTATAGACTAGCTGCTGAATCTGTACTTATATCAGAAAAGGGGTTACTCATTGAACACAAATCACCCACAAACTGGGCTGCCATTTAACAAAACACTAGTTATGTGTGTACTTACCAACACTCACAGATTGTTCTTGCATATGGGTTATGGTCTTCTGTGAATTCATTACCTTAAGTGAGATGAAGGTACCTAATAATGTACACAATTCTATAAAAAAGGACCATTTAAAACTCTTGATACTTACTGACACGTTAGCACTATCACTGCTTGCAATCTCAGCTGCCTTTTCAATAATCTGTTGAAAAAAAAATTTTTTAATTATATTTGGCTCTCCTATTTTAGAATTTTAAGTATAAATGAATACAATTGTACTCAGACTACAAAGGCCTACATATGATCTGGCATTTCTATGCTTTATAAAGCAAACATGAATTTTAAAAGCAAAATGGTGCTTCCCAAGTGCTTCAAACTCTTGACAACAGGAAACTGACGGTAAAACTGTAAGAGACTGAGACTCCTAGGGAACTGGGATTGTCTGTAGATAAAATAAGTAGTAGCATGTATATATATGTCAACCTTTTTTTGAAATATAAGTAAATGAATTCCAGTTAAGAAAATGCAAATGTACGTAGGAATTACTAAATATAGAATAAGCTTTTGTCATTATTTTTTTTCTCAACAGATATCAAAAGCAAAAGTAATGACAAAGGAAAGTCTAAAAAAACCTTCTAAATTCTTTAAGTTCAAAGGGGGACCTCATTCTTACTAAGATAAGAGCCCACTTGTCCGTGGGAAGATTAATGGGAAAATAACCAGAAGATCCACGTCCTGTTACTGAGCTATATGACCCTAAGTAAATAATTTATCTGTATTCTCATGTGTAAAATGTGATAATTCCCATCCTATTCCATAGGGTTGTTGTGTTAAAATAAGATTATAGTTATTGAAATTAAGCAATAACAAAACAGTTGTCTTGAAAAGAAAAATGTAGGCTAGGTGCGATGGCCGGCACCTATAATCTCAGCACTTTGAAAGGCCAAGTAGGGAGGATCACTTGAGGCCAGGAGTTAGAAGTTGCAGCAAGCTATGATTATGCCACTACACTCCAGCCTGGGTGACAGAGCAAGACCCTGTGTTTTTTTTAAAAAAAAAAAAAGTATGCAAATGATTACACCAACAAGCATTAAATTAGATTAAAAACACTGGACTTGGGAAACTTTCTCTTTTTACATTTGTATCATTTATTTTATAATAACCAAATACAAGTAATTATACCAGTTATAGAATTGCCAATTAAAGGAAAACCAGTAAGTATAAACATTTTACATATTTTGTTTGTTTTTGACATTGGGGTCTTGCTACGTTGCCCAGGCTGTATTCAAACTCCTGGGCTCAAGTGATCCTACTGCCTCCCAAGTAGCAGGGACTACAGGTGCATGCCACTGTACCAAGCTTATACATATTTAATGACTAAAAGCTCTATCCCAAATTTATCTTCTTTAAGACAGACTCTCCAAGGGATTAGAAAGGCAAAAGGAAAGTTTAATGACCAGTGGCAGATGACCGGAGCAATGGTGAAATAAAACTTCTCTTAAAATATTGGATTTAAAATACTCATATTTGCATAGGATGCTATATTTGGAAAAATGCTTCATAAAGTATTTCATTTTGATCCAAAAGAAACTATATAACTAATTGTTAAACACACACTATAACTGAACATAATAATAGTCATAACTAGGACTATTAAATGTATCACAAGTAGCTATGCCTTATGAATAAATTATCTTAGGAATAACTAAAGCTACCACGTAAATGTATTAGATGACTAAAAAAGGTAGCCTTATCTATTCAATGTATACTAAGATATATACAGTTCTTACCATATTTGGGATTTCTACTAGTATGAGAACGAAATTTAATTTGGGTGTAAATTACTGGTCAGAAAAACATTTTAAAAGAACTTGAAGTTAAAAGCCACTTCTTAGAAAGAATTCAAATTAAAATGAAAATGAAGCAAGAAACACTGATTTACATAAATTTAATTTGCATATTTTAAAAACTCTCCTCTATATGGATCTGGTAGAGTTTAACATAAAAATGTGACTAAGTTTAGAGGTAGAGTAATTATACTATTATTCAGTATAATATCAATCTTTAAAGATAGCTTGTTCTCAAATGGATTAAGAAAATTAAAAGAAACTTTCTGTTTATATTCTCAGAATTTGCTCAAAGATTTCCTCATAAAAATCAGCCCCAATCATACCTGAAACAAGGACACCAAACCTGAATATAAAACATATTGACAACTCAGCTCTCTTAGCATGTAAATTATCACAGCCCTATTTTTAGCCCCTACCAGATAATCTCTTTATCCCCAAGACATGCAGTTTGTATACTATGGAAATGTATTTAGAAATGGAAGTCCTTGATATACTTTATACAAAATAACTACCTTAGGAAATCCTACTAATAGTAATAGTCATCAAAAATCATCTGTTCTTTGAATATCAACTCTAACACAGCAGTAGTTCTACCTTCAATCCCTGAACCAACACGCCGGGCATGTTTCACTGAACATTTCATAAGTTCACAGTTATATATGGATACACTAATAGCCCCTTTTAAATTGAAAAAGACCTCAGAACATTTATGCTTTCCTCATTTTATAAATGAGGAACCTGAACTCCAGATATGCCATGTTTTACTTGGTCAGTGGTAAAGCCAGCACTCATAAAGTTGGAGGGTTCCCTGCTCCATGGATTTTCCACTGAACCAAGCTGTCAACGTGTGGGAAGTTGTGAAAGAGAAAAAAACATATAGAGCTTAAACTCTAAACATATAGAGCCAATTCAATTATTTCATGTACAGTAACTTTTTAAATAATTAGCTTACCTTATCGAAGGGAGGGTAATAATAAGGTTGTTTTTTATTCTCTGGAAATTTAATATGCAAAGCTGTTGCATTTTCAGTATATGGATTTGTTTGAACAGTTCCCATTGGATTCAACATTTCTTCAAGTTCATCTAAAACACGCAAATAATTTTGATTCTTAAGAAAATGTCTTTGAAAATGAATTTTTAAAAAAATTGTAATGGATTTCCTCTCATGAAAATTACTTAAAAAGTGTGTCTACTAAGGAAGTTTGGAAGCAAATTATATGAGTAAGCCTCTAATATTCTGTTAATGCTTGGAACAAAATTTCAGGGTAAGTTTGCATACATCTTTAAAATGAGAAATTAACAAAAACAAATGGCTACTTCTTTCTTCAAATTTGGTAAGTATTCTCAATCTTAAAAAAACTTAATTGAAACTGCTCTTCCTCCATCAAAATTAGGGGGTCCACAGGAATTATCATTTCATTGCTGCATATGAACTTCTTAATCACATGTTATCTGGTTTACATGGTCATCACAATACCCAAATTGCTATTTTGAGAGTCATCAATGACATTCTTCTTAGCCAATCTAATGTTAATGCTGCTTTATTATCCTGTAACTGCTAACACAAATACTTTCTGTAATAGTCTCTGTAATATTCCATTCAAGTGGTACTCATTTTACTTCACCAGCTGCTTCTTTCTTTGAGGTACTCCTTTCTCTCTTTTCTCCACCACCCTAAATATGGTCCATTCACAGAATTGTGCATGGGTTCTGAGAATTTCAATGTAGTGAGAAAACCCGTGAGTTCACATTACGTAACTTTCTAATTTCACAGGCAAGTAAACTCAAGATAAGAGGACAGAATTAGGAGTACAACCTAAGCTCAACCTTCTCCAAAGTAATTTTTCTTATACTGATTTTAGGACATTTGTTCTCTCTGTACTTTCTAAGGAAAGAAAGTTAAGGTCCATTCTGTCTAGACCAAATTTCAATAAAATATGCACATTAGAATTATCTCCCAAAGCTAGAAAATCTTTACAAGGTTCAGCTCCTTAATCCTTTGCTCATATCGTTTAATATTTTCTCATCTCTGTAAGGCTGGTGGCGGGCCCCCTCCCTTCCCTAGATCAAAAAAGAAAAGGCTCATGAGACCAGATCCGCCAAGGACGACAGCCCTGCTGAAAACTACCACACCCGATAAGAGAGTTTGGGCTCCTGGATTCCACAAATACCTCCAGTCCCTCCTATTTCTCAATGATCAAAGGTCACCCCAGCTCTTCCCACCAAAAGTCCCTAGCCCACCCCAAACGGTTTAAAAGGCCACACCCCCTTCAAATGGGGGCAACTTCTGGGGCCCCAGAACCTCCTCCAGGAGCACTAAATAAAGGCACGTGGTTTGGCCCCACTCTTTCTCTTTCTCTCTGTCTGTCTTTTCTTTTCTCAGCCCCTGAAAAACCTTACAATCCCATACGTTCAATTTTCACTTGGAGGCAATTCTTATAATTTATACACCTCTAGAATGTATTTCACAGCAAATTACAATTCCATATTTGTGCTCTCTAGTAGCATTATGTTAATACTTATTTGTCTTATCAAATGCAACCTATTTGAAGTCAAACAGAGCATTTTAGTACTTATCAGCCCCTCAACTCCAAACATAAGGTAACCTTTTTCAAAAGTGATCACAAAAAGGGGACTCTTAAATACTACAAATAGAAAGTACAAACTGGTACAATCTCTATTAAAGAGCAATTAGTGATTATCTATAAAAAATACAAATTTATTTACTCTTTATCTCAATAAACCCACTTCTGGGAATTTACCTTGGATATATACCTGCATATAAACAGGGTTATTCATTATAGCACTGTCTGTACTACCAAAAGATTAACTCTGCTTCAAAAAAAAAAAAAAAAGAAAAGAAACAGCAGCAGTTCTCTATGTAGAAAGATAAGGTGAATAAAGCAAAGAGTAGAACATTGTACAGAATATGCTATATTTTGTGTAAGAATTGGGGGGAAAAAAGGAATCTAAATTTGCTTTTCCTAACGTATACATGAAAACTTCTGATAGTGAGATCCCATCTCAACAAAAAACAGAAAAATTAGCCAGGCATGGTGGTATGTAACTGTAGTCCTAACTACTAGGGAGGCTGAAGCAGGAGAATCACGTCAGCCCAGGAGTTAGAAGTTGCGGTGAGCTACGATGATGCCACTGCACTCTAACGCAAGCAACAGAGTGAGACCCTGTCTCAAAGAAAGAAAAAAGAAATAACCACTTCTGGAAAGATACTAAAGAATCAATAAATGTGATTATGATGACGTAAGAACTCTAGATGAAAGGATTATTTGTAGCTCTCTTGTTTCTTGCTTTCAACTACTATGATAAATGTGACAATTCTAGACCTGATACAGCCTTAACTGTGCTCATTTATTATTCTTCATTAGACATTTTCTTAGAGATGAAGTCAGGTTCATAGTATGCCAAGTTACATACCACTAAAAATTGTCATTTTTACTAAAAATACCAGTCAAGTTGCTTGGTATTTCTGGAGAACATGTGTGAGTTAAGATTTTCAAGAAAGTATAGTGTTGAAATGCATAACCTTCACTCTATTGTGAAAATATAGTTCCTCATAAGAAACGTGTCAAATACACACAGCTCTTCTATATTTGGGGGAAAACGTGATTAGTGAAAATTATTAGAGGTATATGTAAGAGAAGGTTAAGAATAGGAGAATATAAAACAAAATACATACCAAAACAGTAGAATGTGAGGAGTTTATAAATATTTTCAGCAACTGACTATACAAAAATAATTTCAAATAACAACTGCTAATATGTGAACATTTTCAAATGTCTGTTGCTTACAAAATAATTAGAAAATTCAAATAAGTATACAACTTTACTAGATACATTAACAAACTATGAAGACAGAAGAAAAGAGAGAAAGGAAACTACTACTATAATGTAAAGTTTATAATAAAAATTCCAACATTTGGGAAAGCAGTACGAATAATGGAAAGAGTTGAGCAGTGTTTCATTCAAATCCTATTATGAACTAATTACGTAAAATTGACTAACTTATTTTCTCTGAGCTTCACTTTCTTCATTTCTAAAAAAGGGAATAAAATCATCTACCTCATTTAATGTGGGTACTTTGAGTCATATATGAGAAACACAGACGTGTGGAAGGTGCTCCTCTTACCTCAAATTTCAGGCTAAAGCCAATAAAAGAATAAGTGTTTTTACCATTTCTCCCAATCTAGTGTATGTTCCTTTTTCTAGTCAAGAGAATTAGTACAAGTAGGAGCAATAAAGGTTTTTATGAAGAAGACATGCTATTCCTTAAGAGGAGTTCTCAAAAAAAACTATATAAATAAAATATTTAAAGCAAGACACATTCAATAAAATAAGAAATATATGCGGAAACAGGTTTCGATCACTGTGTGCCTTGGCAGCACCCTGACTCAAGGAAGTTTAGACTATTTCATCCCTCAGTATGGCAATGAATGATAAGAATGAAAGATGGAGTTGCTCGCTGTGAAACTTAAAAGTCCCAGGACCAGATCAGACACTCTGTAATGCACTAAATGAACATTTTGTTAGTAATATTGGAATTGTCTTATTATTAGCACAATTGTGGTACATTATTTGTAGGAAGTATTAACTTGTTAAAGTAACCATTTAAAATATAGACCAATTTTTAAACCAAAAAAAGAAATATAGTCAAAAAAATCACTTTATGAATACATTAGAATAATTTATGTAAATCTGTTTTAGAATGCATAACAAAGACACAAAATGATGGTTTATTTATTAAATCAAAAGAATGGTGACCATAAAGAAACTTTAATTAGTCCACATGCCAAAAGTTAGTTACTTTTTAACACTAAGGATAAGGATGTAAATCTTACCAGGAAATGAAGACCAGCTGTGCAATATTATGTCTCCAGATCTCAACTGTCCTTTAAAGTCAAAAACCATTGTATTTACCCAGGCTACAGGATAATGCTGTTGAAAAAGATACCACTGCATAAATATGCTAAGAATGAACTTTAAGGTATAAATATGTTCATGCCCTTTATTTAAATATTAGTTCTAGAAAGTTCTAAATGATTTCCAAAATAATCATGCAAAATGAGAATTAAATGTACATGAAAAAATGCTCAACATCTTTATAATGGTTAAGAAAAACCTTAGGCCGGGCGCGGTGGCTCACGCCTGTAATCCTAGCTCTCTGGGAGGCCGAGGTGGGCGGATCCTTTGAGCTCAGGAGTTCGAAACCAGCCTGAGCAAGAGCGAGACCCCATCTCTACTAAAAAATAGAAAGAAATTAATTGGCCAACTAAAATATAGAAAAAATTAGCCGGGCATGGTGGCGCATGCCTGTAGTCCCAGCTACTCGGGGGGCTGAGGCAGAAGGATCGCTTGAGCCCAGGAGTTTGAGGTTGCTGTGAGCGAGGCTGATGCCACGGCACTCTAGCCGGGGCAACAGAGTGAGACTCTGTCTCAAAAAAAAAAAGAAAAACCTTAAAAGCTAATTAATGTCCCACAATAAAATAGTACACCCAAAAAATGAAATATTTACTATATGGTCTTCAAAAATGAGGAATTTTTAATGATTCAAGAAAAAAATATGTGACATAATATCATGACACATGTTTATTTTATTATATTTTTTTAGAGACAGGTTCTCTCACTTTGTTGTCCACGCTGAAGTATAGCAGCGCAATCATAGCTCACTATAACCTCAAACTCCTGGGCTCAAGTGATCCTCCTGCCTCAGCCTCCCAAGTAGCTAGGACTACAGGAGCACGACACCATGCCTGGCTAATTCTTTTTCTTTTTATAGAGATAAGGTTCTCACTATGCTGCTCAGGCTGGTCTCAAGCAATCCCCCCTTGAGGCCTGACCTTTTAGCTTGCATAAATCTTAATGTGGGAGGAGGCAAGTCTCTAAGTATTGTAGAATTTATTTATATATCTTAAAACGAGGCACTAAGCTGGTAGGACTTTTACGTAGTTAAACAGATTAATTTGGCCACAATGTATCACAAAATCTTATAAATAATCAAACACTTTAAGAACTCCATATCAGAGGAGGAAAAAAACACTAACGAACTAAGCCTTCTATTAAACTTATTTTTAGAAGAATGTATGATGATAACCAGAGGAAATGCTTACATTCCTATGTTAAGAATAAAAGAACACAAAAATTCGTATATAATAAAAGAACGCTAATTTGTATAAATACAGTAAGTAGGATTTAAAAACATAAAAATTCATGTTCCCATCCCCCAAAAAACTTTTCAAAAAGAAAAAAATAAAAACATTTGACTACAAAATATAAAATGGAAGATGAGCAAGAGGAAAACAGGCCCATCATCCTATATCCATAATTTCAAAATCCAAAAAGCTCTGAAAACTAAAGGCTTGTTGATAACTCATGTGACAACAAAACATGGTGAGAGATAACATGAAGTAATAAGTCTTTGTCACATTTAGTGTAAATATCTATATATTTCACTCCAAATACTAACATGTTTGATTACACATTTATGCCCCAGACTCCATAAGGTGTGTTAAGTGATGTGCTATCAATGATCTTTATAAAATGCACAAAATTCTGTATTATCAAATGTTTCTGGCTCCTGGAATTTCACTTAAGGGACTGTAGTACTCAATTATTTCAAACAGTCTTAAAATTATTCCATTATATAAAACAATTTTTAATAAATTGGTATATTATTACCACTTTTCCAGCTTTCCGGATGGTCTGATATTTAGAGGGATTAATAGTTTTCGTTGATTTCTTCGTTTTTACTTTATCCAAAACTGCATAAACAGCAAAACATAATCGAGCCATTCTTGGCAAGTCACAAGTATTAATATCAAATTCCAGTGGTTCATTCCAAATGTGATCATTTTTCCCTGATATCTCTGAGCTTACGATGGTTTTACATAGGAGCTCAGTACCATGAAAAAGACCAGCCCTGACATGAACCTGTAATGAAAGAGACAAAACAAATACAAAATCATAGTATTTATGATGTATGTATTATATCACTGAAACGTCTCTAACGTAGAGAATAAAGAAATATAATGGGAAAAGCAGCACACCAACTTTTAGAAAGCCTATTTGTCCACAGAACCACCAGACTGTAATTAATCAGTATATTGTTCACTAAAGTACAGTTAGTTTAACCTATTTTTCACTTACTAAGTAGACCGGCTACAAAATGACATACTGGTCCAAATGCTAGGGGCCTCAATGATTTAAACAGGTCTAAAGAAACCAAGATAATAAGTATAAGCACATTATCATATACTAACTTACTCTGACTTCACTTACTTGGATCCTTGTGTTACTCTTCTGTATAGTTGGGAAAGAATGGATGAATGAGAAGGCTCCAAAGTTTCTATTTCTAAATAACTTATGAATTTGTCATTGTAAGTCAAGAGCCAACTAAAGATATTCTCTTCATATTTATAAGTATCTTACACATCACTCTCCTTCATTTTTTATTAAAGGCCCAGGTCAGGAGTGATGCTGGGTATATGTAAAATGTCCCAGAAAAGTTTACTCAGTTACTGTATAGTTTTTAAAAGAAGATATGACCTAATTATCTCCAATTTAAAAGTGAGTGGCAAAGTAGAACTAAAACAGAACAGTAGTGAAACACAGAGATTTATCTAATATACTTTAGCTAATAATATACTTTTAAGGTCAAAAGTTTTTATACCAATTTATTCAGATATGACATTAACATACAGTACTACTCAACAAGTATTTACTGACTAAATGAACACATGTGTAGAATTTTCTTGTCTTTCATTTTTTAAAAAAGCTTATCAATAAAAGCCATTTTGACTTAAGAGTTACTATCCCAATTTTGAAAAGGAAGATCAATATTCAAGAATATCTAGATACTTCATCTATAGATATTAAAACATGTTAAACAGTAATATCAAATTTTAAATATTGATATTACCAGAAATTGTTATATAAGTATTTATAATATTATTATAATTATATGAGTTTAAAACCAATTAAAATAATTAAAACTATGTTATACTGGCATAAATAAAACTATAGGTTAATAGGCCAGACACATCGTAACACAACAGGAAAGGGTGGCTTACATAATAAAACAGTATTCATTTTACCTAATTCCAGCAAAATAAACACAGATGGAGTAAAACATTAAGTATTTTTAAGTGATTAAAAGCTAAAGAAAAATTATTAAAAAGCTATCAGAATAACTGTTGAAGCTGGGTAACAGGTTCATAGAGGTTCATATTATTCTCTCTACATAATTTATGCTTGAAATTTTTCTCTAAAAAAAATGTTAAGAAAATTGCTTGCTCTAAACACTGATTATTATAACACAGTAAAGATTAAAATAATAAAGGTTACAAAGGATACTAAAAACACTTGCAGTAAACCCTGTATTCAAGTTTCCTGGTCCCATCTTGCTCCAGCTCCCCAAGTACACCTTGCTCCTTTGCTCCTCTGCACTGGAAAAATCTCACTCTCCAACAGGCTATAGATCTGTGCAAATCTCTCCCATATCAAACTCAAACAAAAATCTTCCTTAGCAATTAACTAACCATAATCTCCTATGTTCTCTACCACAGTGAAAATGGCAGCAGCATCTACTCAGACACCTCTGTGTCTCTTACTTTCAATCTGTCATGAAGTCTACACTGTATATGAAGGGAACATAGATTTATGATATAGCCTCAAATGAAAAATGGAATAACACAAAATACTATTAAAAGCATTTTCACATTGTAACTGTGTGAAGAAAAGAACACAAATAAAAGTAGTTTATACCGGATGGCAGGAATTTTGGTGACTTATTCCCTTAAAGGACCTTTTTTTTTTTTTAATTTCAGCATATTATGGGGGTACAAATATTATGGTTATGTATATTGCCCACGCCCCCCGCCCCCCTCGAGGTTTAAAGGACCTTTGATTTGATTTTATAATGTTATCTTTAAATATTTTTAAATTAATATTCTAGAAAATATCATTAAATGGCTGGATGCTCTAAATTTAAGACCCTATATACAGACATAACAATAGTACACTCACAGCCAATCTAAAACTCACTAATTGTAATGAGAGCATGAATGAAAATAGAAATGATTTTGTTATAATACATTAAAAATGTATTATTTTTTAAAACAACAATTCCAGTTTTTTGCCTTGTCTTTAAACAGGCAATTTCAGGATTCAGTAGCCATACCCTCAAGGAATCTTTGTTTAAGTCCATATCTGTAACCTAGTTTAAATGATATTTACCTGTGTTCCCAAAAATTAGTTGAAAAGTCTGGGGGCTTTTATTTTTAGTTTATAAAGACTACGAACTAAGGAAAATTACAAAGAAGGACTTACACAACTATACTTTTAGGAAACCTTTATATCTACCTTATATGCTATACTCAAAATATCAAAATTATGAGAAACTGATATTAGTACAGTATTTTTTTTTTTTAAGAGATAGGGTCTTGCTCTGTTGCCCAGGCATGAGTGCAATAGCGCAATCATAGCTTCCTGCAGCCTAGGCTCATGATGCGATTCTCTTGCCTCAGTCACCCAAGGAGATGGGACTACAGGTGCATGCCACCATGCTTGGCTTTGTTTTTTTTTTTTTTTTTTGTAGAGATAGGGCCTCACTTTGTATACAGGCTGGTCTCGAACCCATGGCCTCAAGCAATCCTCCAGACTTGGCTTCCCAAACTACTGGGATTACAGGACTAAACTACTGCACCAGTCTTTAGTACAGTATTTTTAACAGGCAATGTAGTCCGCTAGATAGAATTGGAATAAGAGAAGGCATATTAACACACACTTCATTTCTCATATTCCTAATTACTTTAGTCTCTGCTGCCTATAAGAAGCATAGAACAATTATTTTCTCCTAAGTAATGAAGAAACTGCCCCACCATCAAAGTCTGTATCATCTCTAGAGAAGTCTTTCAAGGCTGAAGAAATGATTTAAAGCAATTTCACAGCTTTAAACACATTTCCAAACATTCTGCATGACATTATATACTCAACATTCTGTTCCATTCATTTAAGCTAAATTCACATAAACTCCCAATTTACTCTGCAAAGCACTGAAATTAACTGATAAAAGTGGTTCTGTAGTTATTTATAACAATTTTCTTGGCTTGAATTTTACTGAACCCTGGGTCCATCACTTTCAAGTATTAGGACCTTGGGCAACATCATTTCATTGGGTCTATTTTTTCAAAATGAGGATAGTAACTAAACCTATCTCACCAAGTTGTTGTGAGGCTTAAACAAGACACACAAAACTTTAAGCACAATGGCTGATCAACAGTGAGTATTCAATAAATGGTATTTAGTATTAGCAAAATTATACAGGAGGTAGGAAATAAGAGCACAAAACACTCCCATTTCCATCCTGGATTCATAGGTTTTCTTTTCCTTCCTAATTTACTTCGGGAAGACTGATAGCATCAGTTAAAGAGTACATAATGAGGCCGGGTGCGGTGGCTCACGCCTGTAATCCTAGCACTCTGGGAGGCC
>VBSM01000272.1:378473-406413 GCA_008086735.1 Cheirogaleus medius
AAAAAAAAAAAAAAAAAAAAAAAAGAGTACATAATGAATGGGAGTTTAAATTTATTGGAAGGTTAGGAAATGGTCTACTACTGTTGTACCAAACATCTTAAAACGAGTTCAACAGGTAGAGAAGGAAAAGGAGATGCCTGCTGCCAGTGCAAAGACAAATAACCCTGGCATTCCTTAAGAAGTGAAAACACTCTGGTACACAGAGGCACATGAGGGCTGTGGAAATCAACAGCTTGGCAGATGCTCAGGTTGGAGAGGCTAGCAGCAAAGTCAGTGCCATTTCAGACCACTAAACAGGAATGTAACTGAAACAGTTAAAAATGCCCATGGTCTTCAGGGTAGAGAAAAGATTGGATATAAGATAGGATGTGAAACTAGAGGCAAGGAGGCAGTGGGGAGGCTATTGCCATAATTCACAGGGAAATAGTGAAGGACTGAACTATTGCAGGGTGTGAGAAGATAAAGAGGAAGGAACAGGATGTGATCAACTGATTAGATATGGTAATGGAGGGGGCACCTCTAGCTGCTTTACCAGATATGAGAGGAAAGGTAACCAAAGGAGGAAGAGAATGAGTTGGACATGCTGAATACAAGCTGGCTTTAGAAATGTGTATGTAGAGTGTGAAAATAGAGGAGTCTAGAACTGAAGAAGTATCTAGGCTAGAGAAAAAGGTTTGGGAATAGCGAAAAGGCAGTGTAGTTTTCAAGTTTCTTACAAGGAAGACACCATCAATTGCTTACCAAGATCTGAAGAATACTAAGTGAGAGGAAAATCACTAAAGGTTGTTGAGGCAGGGTCCACATGCCTAAAGCAAGCAACCCATATGACTGCTGAGTTCCCTCACTTCAAAATCTCCACTGGGGCCAGGAGCAGTGGCTCATGCCTGTAATCCTAGCACTCTGGAAGGCTGAGGTGGGAGGATCACTTGAGGTCAGGAGTTTGAGACCAGCCTGATCAAGAGCAAGACTCCATCTCTACTAAAAATAGAAAGAAATTAGCTGTACAACTAAAAATATATAGAAAAAATTAGCTGGGCATGATGGCGCATGCCTGTAGTCCCAGCTACTTGGGAGGCTGAGGCAAAAGGATCACTTGAGCCCAGCAATTTAAGGTTGCTGTGAGCTAGGCGGATGCCACAACACTCTAGCTTGGGCAACAGCGTAAGACTCTGTCACAAAAAATAAAAATAAAAAAGCAAAATCTCCACTGGGTACTTCCTATTCTTCCCCTCAGCCACACAATGATCACATCCTGAATTTGACTTCACCATACCCTAGCATCTCCAAATCACTAATTCTTACATTTCACTCTCCAACTACCTCCCCTTCCAACTTACTCCAACATTCACACAGGAAAACTTCCTTGCCCCCATTAAGGCCACTATTTCAACAAACAATACCTCCCCCTCCATTTCTCTATCAGCTTCGTTTTCAGAAAAAGCAGTAAGAAAATCCATTCTCTAAATTTGTATCACATGAAATAAAAATTGTACCATTTCCTGATGCTTGGTCTCAATCACCTTCAGTCTTCTGAAAAATTTTAAAGTACTACCATGTTTTATACAGTAACATGTTTTATTACCCAACTTAAGTAAACTTCTAAAAAGACATTTTTTCTGCAAGCCCTAGAACTTTAGTACAGCAGAGAGGTGCCAAGCCAACAGACAGACTGCATTCCTGTACTCACCAGTTAAAAATGTTGTGTGTTGGACAAGATATGAACTGGTTTCACATTAACACCTTGTTCCACACTATGGCCAAAATCCACTACATTTTTTGCTTTCAGATATTAGACACAAAAAAAGATCAGCCTCATGAATAGGAGGGAATTTCCATGTTTTTATGAAGTTTACCACTTTGCATCCTTGATAGTTTATAAAGGGAAAACCTGTTTCTTCTATACTCACACACTTTGGATTTGTGAAAATTTTGTGAGGGTTTTTCTCACACCAACCAATTCTCCAACTCTCTGGGTACCAACCGAATGTTCTACAATTCACTTCTGACACTAACTACAGGGATTTGGCTAGACCCCACAGGTTAAAGGCTTAGTTTCACAAGACTAACCTCTACTTCAGATGCCAAGTGCAAGTCCCAGGTTGTCACCTGTACTTCTGATCAGTTGTGGGTTCTCACAACGCCCTCTTTGGCTTCAATTATTCACTCTAACAGCTCACAAAACTCAGGGAAACACATTAACCAGTTTATCAAAAAAGATATAAATCATCAGCCCGATGAAAAGGTATATGGGGTGAGGTCCAGAAGGGTCCCAAGCACAGAAGCTTCTGTCATCATGGAATTGGGGTACACCACCCTCTCAGCATGTGGATACATTCACTAGCCCAGAAGCTCTGCAAACCGTATCATTTAGGGTTTTTGATGGAGGTTAGTTAAGAAGGTGGGTTGATTGAATCATTGGCCACTGGTTATGGAGTCAATCCTTAGCCTCCCTCCTTGCCCCAGAGGTTCCGGGTGGGGTGAAAGTTCCAACCCTGTTGCACAAGGCTGGTTTCTATGGCAACCAGGCCCCATCCAGGAGCTACCTGCAGTTTCTCCAGTCATCTCATTAACATACAAAGACACTCCTATCTTACCAAGATTCCATGGTTCTTAGAAGCTCTAGTGTCAGGAACTAGGGACAAGATCAAATATTATAATAAAAGATGTTCCATTTAGCCAGAGCAGTTAGGCAAGAGAAAGAAATAAAGGGCATCCCAAGTGGAAAGAAAGAAGTCAAATTGTTCCTGTTTGCAGACCACATGATAATATATATAGAAAAACCTAAAGACTACCAAAAAACTCTTAGAACTAACAAATTCAATAAAGTTGTAGGGCACAAAAATCAACATACAAAAATCAGTATCTTTTCTATATACAAATAAGGAACTAGCTAAAAAAGAAATTTAGGCAGTCCTATTTATATAGTTATACAAAAAATAAAAATAACTAGGAATAAGTTTAACCAAGGAGATGAAAGACCTCTACAAGGTAAACTACAAAGAAATTGAAGAGGATACAAACAAATGGAGCAAGATCTCATGCTCATGGATCAGAAGAATTAATATTAAAATGACCCTACTATCCAAACCAATCTCAAATTCAATGCAATCCATATCAAAATACCAATGCCATCCTTCACAGAATTAGGAAAAAAAAAATCCTGAAATTTGTATGGAATCAAAAAAGACTCCTAATAGCCAAAGCAATCCCAAGCAATAACAAAGCTGGAGGCATCATACTACCAGACTTGAAAATATACCACAAATCTGTAGTAGCCAAAACAGCACAGTAATGGCATAAAAACAGAAACATAGACCAATGGAACAGAACAGAGAACCCAGAAATTGACATATCTACAGCCAACTGATTTTTGACATAGGCACCAAGAATCTACATTAGGCAGTCTCTTCAATAAATGGTGCTGGGAAAACTGTATATTCATGTGCAGAAGAATGAAAATAGATCTCCACCTCCCAACCTATACAAAAATCAACTCAAAATTGATCAAAGACCTAAATGTCAGGCCCTAAACTATAAAACTACTAGAAGAAAACAGGGAAATGCTTTAGGCCATTAGTCTGGGGAAGGATTTTATGAACAAGGCCTCAAAAGCACAGGCAACAAAAGCTTATGTGAACAAAGGGTATTAAATCAAACTAAAAGGCTTCTGCATAACAAAGGAAACAATCAACAGAGTGAAAAGACAACCTACAGATTGGAAGAAAATATTTGCAAACTATTCATCCAACAGGGAATTAATATCCAGAATTTACAAGAAACCCAAACATCAACAGCAAACAATCCAGTTTTAAAAATTGGCAAGTGATCTAAACAGACATTTCTCAAAAGATGACATATAAGTTGCCAAGAAATACATGAAAAATGCACAACATCACTAATCATCGAGGAAATGAAAACCAAAACCACAGTGAGGTATCATCACATTCCAGTTAGGATGGCTATTGTCATAAAGACAAAAAATAACAAATGCTGATGAGGATGTGGAAAAAAGGGAACTCTTAGACACTATTTGTGAGAATGTAAACTAATTCAGCCACTACAGAGAACAGTAAGGAGGTTCCTGAAAAAAATACAAATAGAACCACCATATGACCCAGTAATCCCACTACAGGGGCAATTATCTGAAAGAAGGGAAATCATTGTATCAAAAAGACAACTGCACCCCCATGTTTACTGTAGTACTATTCACAAGAGCCAAGATAAGGAATCAACCTGGGTCTCCAACAACAGATGAACAGATAAAGAAAACGTGGTGTATGTACACAATAGAATACTATTTAGCCATAAAAAAGAATAAAATACTGTCATTAGGGGCAATATGGATGGAACTGGAGAACATTATGGTAAGTGAAATAAGCCAGGAACAGAAAGTTAAACACTGCACGTCTTCACTCATACGTGGAAACTTTAAAAAAAAAGCTGATCTCATAAAAGTAATACGTACTTACAACACAGGACACTAAAGGAAGGGAAAGGTTGGGAGGGGGGATAGGAAGAGATTTGTTAAAGGATAGAAAATTATGGCTAGATAGGAGGAGTAAGATACAGTGTTCTAACAATGATCCCCAACCTTTTGGGCACCAGGGACCAGTTTCATGGAAGACAATTTTTCCATAGATGCAGGGGGCGGGGGAGTGTCTGAATGATTCAAGCACATTACATTTATTGTGCAGTCAAACCTCTCTGCTAATGATAATCTGTATTTGCAGCCGCTCCCCAGTGCTAGCATCACTGCCTCAGCTCCACCTCAGATCATCAGGCAACAGATTCTCACAAAGAGCACACAAACTATATCCCTCACATGCACAGTTTACAACAGGGTCTGTACTCCTGTGAGAATCTAATGCCCTTGCTGATCTGACAGGAGATAGAGTTTATACGGTGATGCAAGCAATGGGGAGCAGCTGTAAATACAGATGAAGCTTAGCTGGTTTGTGCCGCTCCCCTCATGCTGCTCAACTCCTACCATGCGGCTCAGTTCCTAACAGCCACAGACCAGTATAGGTCTGGTACAGGTCCATGGCCCAGGGGTTGGGGACTGCAGTTGTATAGCACTATAGGATGACTTAAGTTAACAATAATATATAGTTTCAAATAGCTAGAAAGAGGATATTGAATGTTCCCAACATGAAGACAATAAATGTTTGAGATGATTGATATGCTAACTACCCTGATCTGATCACTATACATTATAAGTATCACAACATCACGATGTACCCCTTAGATATACATATAATTATTATGTGTCAATGATAAAAATTTTTTAAAGAAAAAAAAAGGAGGAAAAAAAACCATTCCTATCACTCAGGAAATTGCAAGAGTTTTAAGAGCACTGAGCCAGGAACCAGGGGCAGAGATCAAATGTATATTACTTTATTATGTCACAATTTGTAAAGAGGTAGATTTGGTCTGGCTTATGAGAGGAATACTGTGTGAACTTTAGAGATGGTTATGTTAAAATATATTCATTCATTGCACAGATGTTTATTTAGTGTTCCAGCCACTGAAATAAGACAAAAATATTAAAATATTGTTTTCTCAGGTTATATATATTTTAATAGACTGGGGGTTCTAAGACCCATATAACTACACTAGGAGATATCAAGATATATGACTAATAACATGCGATGCAGGATATGACTAGGTTTGTTCTTCTCTGGGTTTCTCCTGATTGGGGAACACTAGGCTGCTTCAATTTGTATATTTCCATCTTTTGCCAGCTTTGCAAAGTTTCCTGTGATTATTTCCTTAAACAGTTTTTCTAAATTGTATTCTTTCTCTTCTCTTTCTAAAAATCAGATTAGAATATGTTAGACCTCCTAGTATTGTCCCACAGGTTCCTGAAGCTGTATAGAACTTTTCCACCAATAATTTTTCTCTCTACTGGTCAAATTGGAAAATATTTATTGATTAATCTTTAAGTTGACTGATCCTTTCCTTTCTCATCACTGTTCTGCTATTGGGACTATTCAGACAGCTAAGCGTGGTGGCATGAGCCTGTAGTCCCAGCTACTTGGGAGGCTGAGGCAGGAGGATAGCTTGAGCCCAGGAGTTTGAGGTTGCTGTGAGCTAGGCTGATGCCATGGCAGTTTAGCCGGGCAATAGAATGAGACTCTGTCTCAAAAAAAAAAAAAAAAAGAGAGAGAGAGACTATTCAGAGAATTTTAAAATTTCTGTTATTATATTTTTCAGTTCTAAATTTTCCATTTGATGTCTCCTTATAGCTTCTATTATGTGGCTGAGATTTTCTCCATTTCCATTCCCATTGTATTTGCCCTTAGTTGTTAGAGCAGTTTTTTTTTTGTTTTGTTTTGTTTTGTTTTGTTTTGTTTTGTTTTTGAGACAGAGTCTCACTCTGTTGCCCAGGCTAGAGTGCCATGGCGTCAGCCTAGCTCACAGTAACTTCAAACTCCTAGGCTCAGACGATCCTTCTGCCTCAGCCTCCTGAGTAGCTGGGACTATACAGCCATGCGCCACCATGCCCGGCTAATTTTTTCTATTTTTAGTTGGCCAATTAATTTCTTTCTATTTTTAGTAGAAACGGGGTCTCACTCTTGCTCAGGCTGGTCTCAAACTCCTGACCTTGAGCGATCCTCCCGCCTCGGCCTGCCAGAGTGCTGGGATTATAGGCATGAACCACTGCGCCCGGCCTGTTAGAGCAGTTTTATAACTGCTTTAATGTCTTTAAGATAATGCCAACATTTGTGTCATCTCGGCACTGAATCTACTATCACTGTCCATACCACTTGAGATTTCCCTCATTCTTTACATGCCAAGTAATTTTGGATTATATTCCAGATATTTTGACTGTTATGTCATGAGACAACGGGCCTTGTTTATATGCTATAAAGAATGTTGATAGTTTCATTTTAGGGAACAATAGTTAGGTTTAAGTTGCAAGTTTCAATGAGACTTCTGTGAGCTGTTGTTCCAATACCAGTTAAGTTTTCAAATCCTTTGCTGGGCTAGTTGCATCTGTCCTATGTATGCACTACACATTAACCAGTCTGAGACTTGGGTGGTGGTTTATGCCACTGTTCAGTTCCCAAAGCATGTAGGCTGTTAAGGGTAGATCCTCATATGTACAGCTCAGGAATAAGCTTGTAAGTACACATAACTTCGAGAGGTTGTTTTCCCAATATTCTCGCACTCTGGATTCTTCCAAGTATTCTCTGGTAGCCTAGGGCTCCCCTTTACTTCACCCACCCAGAAAGCTGGTGCTTTATTCACTTGTACTTCCTGCAACTATGCCAAACATTGAAGGACAGAGAGAAAAGAAGTCAATGAGGATTGACTCCACTCTCTTGGGACTCCAACTCCTCTAACTGGAAAAGAAGATTTAACTCAATGTTATGCTCCTGCCACTGCCCCTGCTACCCCTGTTGCTGCTATAAGAGGCAGAACTGCTTAGAGACTAGGGCAAATGAGAACAGAGACAAGAAAAAGAAGTAAGTGAGGGGAAAAAAGAGTGAAATTTGTATTCTCTCAGACATATTTAGAAGACTGCTCTCCTTCTAGAGCTATAGAGGACTTTTCCTTATGATCTCTCTGTCTGAACTAGCTATCTTCTAGATTTTAGGCAACAGAGAGTTCAGGATTCTACTAAATATTAAGATATATACATGAAAGGTGAAATACCACAAGCCTGGGAAAGACTGACCAGGAAGCCATGTGCTACAAAATTCCAAGCACTCTCACAGAGCTGGAAGACATTGAATTGCCTGCTAGGTAGATACCTGAATCATCACTGAATATCTGAGATTTCCATTACAGACTTCCTATGGAGTCATGTGCCCTATATGATCTCTGGGACTGTAAATATGACAGATTAGACTCCAGTGATTAGGTTATACTATATGATATAGTCGGTTTTAAGGAAGGGAGATAATCCTCAGTGGGCCTTACCTATTTGGTAAACTCGTAAAAGGGACTGTACTCTTCTTGGCAAGAGATTCAAAGCATGAGAAGATTCAATGCTTCAGAAAGCCTTCAATTCTGGATTTAAAGATAGAGAGGGCCACAGGGCAAGGATCTGAGAGAAGCCTCTGCCAACAGCCATCAAGGAAATGGAGAACTCAGTCCTACAACTGCAATGAAAAGAATTTGGCCAACAATTTGAATCAGCTTGGAAGCAGATTCTTCCCCAGAAACTTCAGAAAAGAATGCAGCCCTTTCTGGAATCCAGGTGAAAGTAACACCTGGATTCTAGCCTTGTTAAGACCATAAGCAAAGAACCTAGGAACTACATGCCTGGCAAACTAATACATAAGTGTTGTTTTAAGCCGCTATGTTTGCGGTAACTTGATACATAGCAATAGAAAACTAATGTAAGGGGCTATCATGAACTTTATGCCAATAAAATTAACAACTTAAAACAATTATCTGAAAGACAAAAACTAACAAAATGGACACAAAAGAAACAGAAAATCTGACTACCTATATATCCACTAAAAAAATTAAAGTTCAAACTATCCGTCTCTACAAAAAATAGAAAAGTTAGCGGGGCAAAGTGGCACATGCCTGTGGTCCCAGCTACTTGGAAGGCTGAGGCAGGAGGCTCGCTGGAGCCGAGAAGGTGGACCGGTGCCACTGGGACTACATCATGAGCTACTGTGAGCTGCCCGTGGTGTAGTTCACATTTAAATCAGTAGACCAAGTAAAAGAGATTACCCTCCCTGATGTCAGCTGGAAATGAAGCATAATGCTTGAGAAAAATAGAGCATGTGTAAAGGTTTCTTTGATATTCTTCTGGAAAAAATTAAATAATAAAGGGCTATAGAGAAATACCAACTACAAGAAAATTAAAGAACTGATAAATTATCTATAGAAGATAAACATGATGGCCTGCAATTTAAATGAACAATTCTGATTTGTTACTATGTAAATTATACATCTATACATACAAATCACTGAACAAAACCATATATATGTATATAATATATATATTATATCCCAAATGACTTGAGGGTAGATTTGACTATATGTGATTTTTGCCTTTAAGAATGAAACCCCCAAGGAACTCTACTGAATATTTACTAATCCAGGACTGTCCAAGATATATTATAAAGTGAATAAATCAGGTTATAGAATAATATATAAAGTACCATCCCTTTTTTCTTTAACAAACCAATCAAGAAATAAAAGAAATAAACACAACCAAAACCCCTTTGATCCCCAAACCATATATATATATATTTATATATATATATATTTATATATATTTGTATAAACATGAAGGACACTCACAATGCTTGTCGAGCTTGAATCCCTTACGATGGTAAGGAGATGGGAAGAAAAGACTAGTACCTTTTTTCTTAATCATGTTTGCACTTTTTCACTTGCAATAATTTTAACATGCAATAATCATGTTATATTTTTACATTTGTAAAAAATTAATAAGGAAAGTTTAAATTAAAATAAAAAAACAGACTTACCACTAATTGGTTATAAACATACTGATTAGAAAGAAAAATCTACCTGAGAATGTAAGAGCAAAGCCCTTATTTATTTTAATGACAGCTACCCAAACAATCTTTTCTTTAATTGTACATATTTAACATATGCCACATGTTTTAATATATATACATAATAAAGCAATTACTACAAATAAATTCACATATCCTTCATCATACATCGTCACTACCTTTCTTGCCTTTTTTTTTCTTTTTTTGGTAACAGTATCTGAAATCTACTCTTTTAGCAAATTCTGTATATAATACCGTATTATTAACTATAGTCCTCATGTTGTACATTAGATCTCTAGACTTATTCACCCAAGATAGTTGTATCTTTGTACCCTTTGACTTCTATGTCTCCATTTCCCCCACACCCGGACCACTGGTAACCACCTTTCTACTCTCTCCCAAAATCTTTAATGTCCATGTAACAAAAGCAAGCCACTGGTAATTTTTGGTGAGGGGCTTCTAAATATATCCTCATTTGAACAAACATTTCAAAGTACTGAATCTTTCATGGATCACAAAATGATTCACTTAATTTCCTACCCAGCAAAATAGGGAAAATGCATGCTTTATACCTTGAGACAAAATGCCTTGTTAGGTCTTTATTTAACTGTATAGGATTGAACAATAAATCCCCATGTGTTAACAACTTGTGGTCCATAATGTAGTCATCTATCTTCTTTCAACAAATGGCATTACATTTTCTCTGTGCTTAGCAAGTTTAAAGAAGAAAAAAAAAAAAAGACAAAGAGGAGGCTGAGTGCGGCTCTCAGCAATGATGAGAGAGGAGAATAAGATTGCATCGAAACATGTGATCTATAGTTTTGGCTTAAATTTCATTTGCTGAATCCAAAATAATTTCTTCTACATAATACATGTCAATCTTTCCAGTAGATCTCTAATTATTCAAAGAATAATTTAAAACAAAAATTCTCAAAGTTTTATAATAAATTGCCATATTCTATCCCATGTTATTTATCAATATGGATAAAATTTAATCTCCAATGTGAATTATTGAGCACATCAGCAAGTTATTCAAATAATGGAGCACATGGCAACTTCAAATCTTAGCGAGTACTCACTTTTACAGTTTCTTCTGTATTAAGTTTATTTCCCTTAACCAAGACAATCTGGAAAGGGTTGTTATTTTCCCAAACATGCTGTAAAAGAATGAAATAAATACAAAGTATTTTAATGAAAGGAATGAATATTCTATGCTAACAATGAAATCATCTTAGTTCTCATGTTTATTGACAAAATTATGAAACTAGAGTTCTCAACTAACAACTGAAAGTCACATATAATAAAATTAATCAGAATCTGATAACAAGAATCTATCTAGAACTTAAAAAAATCAGCAAGAAAAAAAATCAAACAACCCCATCAATAAATGGGCAATGGAAATGAACAGAAATTTTTCAAAAGAAGACAGAATAATGGCCAGCAAACATATAAAAAAACCTCAACATCTCTAATCATTAGAGAAATGCAAATCAAAACCACAATGAGATATCACCTAATCCCAGTGAGATTGGCCTCTATCAAAAAAATCCCCAAATAACAAATGCTGGCAAGGATCCAGAGAGACAGGAACACTCTTACACTGTTGGTGGGACTGCAAATTAGTGTAACCTCTGTGGAAAAGAATTTGGAGATACCTCAAAGAGCTAAAAATAGAAATAACCATTCGATCCAGCAATAGCATTATTAGGCATCTACCCAAAAGAGCATAAGACATTCTATAATAAAGACATCTGCACCCAAATATTTATGGCAGCACAATTCACTACTGCAAGGGCATGGAAACAACCCAAGTGCCCGTCAATTCATGAGTGGATTATTAAAATTTGGTATACGTATACAATGGAATATTACTCAATTATAAGAAATGACAGTGATCTAGCACCTTTTATATTTTCCTGGATTGAGCTTGAGCCCATTATTCGAAGTGAGGTAACACAAGATCGGAAGAATAGGCTCCACTTGCACTCACCATCAAATTGGTACTGACTGATTAACACTATGGTGCTCACATGGTAGTAATATTCTCCAAGAATGGGGGATGGGGGGATAAACTCACAACTATAGGACACAGTGAGCACTGTTGGGGGGGAAGGGCATGCCTCTAACCCCCGATAGAGAGAGGCAATGATATAAAATGTAACCAAAATGTTTGTACCCTCATAATACCCTGAAATAAATATATATACACTAACACATAAAAAAAAACCAAACCAAAACAAAATTAATCATTATAACCTCTAGCACTTTGTTTCCATGGCGAAACATATGCACTATTCCACTACTGCTAAGATATATCACTAAAATAAAAGGCAGCAATAAATAGCATTAAAAGCCTTGTAAAAATTAAGAGTTGATCATTTACATTAATATAGAGGTAACGTCAAGGCGCAGTTAAACATACAATTTGTAAAAACTGAGAAAATGACTAAAAAAATGTTAACTGTTCAAATGAAGACAAATTTAGCATTTGCTTTATATAAATATATTACATTCTGGAAAAAATCGTGCCTTTCATTTATGTTTAATACTAAAAGAATTCAATATTGAGAAGACAAGCAAATTATAACAAAACCACCATCACAGCTAAGCTGATAGAAATGAATGATACTGGCAATTCAACTATTTCTGCATATCTAACTTTTCTACTAGAGTATTTCAAATTGCTCATTGAAATCCTACATTTAAAGCCTAATCTCTAATTTGATGGCATTTTTCTTTGGCACCAAAGGAACACCAAAAATATAAACAGCATATTTACATTTATTTGTACCTTAAGTAAGGAAAAAGAATAGTAGCTTTTGTAGCTACTATTTTAAAATAAATAGTGATGGATTTTTGGTAAGTATGCATTGGATTTTACAGAAGAAGTGAGCAAAGGAAATATGTGTGAGACTGAAGCAAACTACTTAACAAAATCACATGCCTTTGGGGGTTACCAAAGGTTCACAAATGAAGCTTACAGAAATAATTCGCGTTTTCTTTGGTGGTAAAGGAAGAGGAAGGTTAGATGACTTTCGATTTATGGCAGCCTCTATGGCAATCATTTCCTGTTCATACATTTTCTTGATCTTGCAGCATTCCACAAGTATAAAGTGGGGCAGGGTCCTGTTCATTACACAATTCCGGATATACTACAGTGGCAAGAAAGAGGAAGACATACATTTTCATGCAAACATTTAAATCTATAGAATAAAATTAAGCTGAACAACACTATAAGAAATGTGCTGTCAAAGTATAGCTTAACCAACTAAATATCAAGAATATGAGAATTTAAAATCACAATACAAAAAATAGTTACCATTAATTCAACACCTAAGTACCTAAGAACTGAGCTAAATAGACATGTCACTCTGTCATCCTGGATAGAGTGCAGTGGCAGCATCATAGCTCACTGGAACTTTAAACCCCTGGGCTGAAGTGATCTTCCTGCCTCAGCCTTCCAAGTAGCTGGAACCACAGGTACGTGCAATGACACCTGGCTAATTTTTCTATTTTTAGTAGAGACAGGATCTTGCTCTTGCTGGTCTTGAACTCCTAAGCTCAAGCAATCCTCCTGTCTTGGCTTCCCAGAGCGCTAGGATCACAGGCATTAGCCACTACACCCAGCCTAGACAGATATGTTTCATGAGTTATAGCTAACATTCATAACACTCTACAAGAAAGATTATCCCCTCATTTAACAAATTAAAGAAACGAAACTCAAAACAGTTAAATTATACATCTAGTATCTGAAAAGACCTGGATTTAAATCTACTTTTCTGACAGCAAAGTCATACTTTAGCCAATCAGCCAGAAAAGGTGAATATGTGGTTCACATGTGTCAGATTCACATTTTTCTTCGGCTCCCGGAGGTGGCCCCTTTATAGGACAGAGCTCTAGGCAAATGTTAGCAACCATCTCCTCAGCAAAAACCTACTGGCCATCCCAGTATAATGTTCTGCTTTATTTCCATGAAACCAGGATGACTGTCTAGAAGTATATAAGAAAAGAGGTGATTATTCATATTAACCAAAGATTCCTAACAAACTGAATAGGAATCCTATGTATTTCTCAGAAGAATAAATTTCCTATATAGATCCAAAGTGTCATTCAATGTATTGTAATTCAATTCAGAACCATTAAAAATAAATTTTTCAAATAAAAAACATTTCCAGATTGGCCTCACAGTGGGAGTTACATGATATTATGATAAATATATTCACTCAAAAATTTTTCACTGTGAAAGATCCGTTTCCCTCACGTTCCTTTGCCTACATTATATATTTTCTCTCTTTTTTGTATTTCTTTGTATTAATAACAAATGGTGGCCAGGCTCAGTGGCACACGCCTATAATCCTAGCACTTTGGGAGGCCGAGGTGGGTGGATTGCTCAAGGTCAGGAATTCGAAACCAGCCTGAGCAAGAGCGAGACCCCGTCTCCACTATAAATAGAAAGAAATTAAATGGCCAACTAAAAATATATATAGAAAAAATTAGCCAGGCATGGTGGCGCATGCCTGTAGTCCCAGCTACTCGAGAGGCTGAGGCAGAAGGATCGCTTGAGCCCAGGAGTCTGAGGTTGCTGTGAGCTAGGCCACAGCACTCTAGCCTGAGCAACAGAGTGAGACTCTGTCTCAAAAAAAAAAAAAAAAAATAACAAATGGTAACTGCTGGTAAAATATACATTTTTCTTACTAAGGCAAAAAGAAATGTTAAATTACAAAAAGAGGCTACTCAAATGATGGCAGAATATGAAGAGAAGTCAGTACTTCCATGTTGCCCACAATGCACTTTTCACCTTCCTTTTTATGGACTAGAGTTCAATTGCTTACTATCAGAATACCACAGGCTCCCAAAGCTGTGCATACAAGTTGTAACTGCTCCTAGGCCTTCTATCTCCTAAACCACAAAAATTAATGGCCACATCAGAAACTGAAAAGAGGTATAAAATCCCATTACATTACACCTGCTAGTAAGTCACAGCTCCTTATTCTCAAACAGACATTATTTTATACTTGACATGCATGTATCCCTCGTTTAAAAAAAAAAAACGTTAAAACAATAACATCAAAAAACCACAGGATTTTCCTAAAATCCTGTTACTATTGACCAGTAATTTGGCACTTATCCTAATATTCCTTATATAATGACCACTTTTTAGTCCCTAAATATAATTTCAACAAAAATAGCTTCAAAGTTCTTTGAAGGCAAAGGCAGGGACCTATCGTTTAAACAGAATGAGCTGTGGGGAAAGAGCTGTTGCACTGTACATATATTTAAACTCCACTTTATTCCAAAAATAATCTGAGGCAATTCAGTGCCATGCATAAAGCACATACTCAAAAAATTCATAATTAAATGAAAATAAATAAGTATCTCAAAGACTAAGAAAGGCTTTTGAGAGTAGTCAGACCTAATGGCTTACAAAATTCCTATCATACATGTAAATAACAAAAAAGGGGCAAGGGAGATTATACACATAAATATTAAAGACTGAAGTTGAAAAGTTTTCTAATTCACAGTGAAAATTTAAAATATTACTTTATGTAACTAACTGATAACTACATATAAGTATACAATTCAAAGAATGACCATTTAGTCAACTTTTTAAATATTTAACTTCCCCTAGAAAATTTCATATTTAAACCATATATTTATTTAACAAAATAGTAGGCAGCTCTAACAAATAAGAATTCATGCTACAGGAAAATAATTATAACATTAACTGAAACACTCAACAAAAAAGCAGAAGGCAAACACACATATAGACAGACATATTTGTGTGTATAATCATTATGCTAAAAATATGTATAACTGCAAAAAGAAATGACAAAAATATGCCAAAATGTTAACAATGATTATTTCAGAGTAAGTATGATTATGGATATTTACTATTAAATTCTGTATAATTTTCTATAGGTTCCAAATGTTCCACCATGGGCATGCCTTTTTTTACATCAGAAATAAAAAATGCATACCCATATAATTTTCTAGTAAATAGATAGTTAATATACATACCTGGAACTGAATTAGTGGGTGATCGCCAAATACATATTCAACTCTTCCACTGACTTGCAATACATAATCATAGGGGCTAGCTTCATCTTCCTTTCCATGAATAGTCAAACGTTTTTGTATTGCCAATTCATTTACTTTGATAGGATTCATGTTAGGGGATACTTGAAAGCTAAACACATCCTAAAAAGGGGAGAGGGGGCAGAAAAAAACCAGCAAAGTTTATATTTGTGCTGAAAAATCACTGTTATGATGATTATGTAATAATGTGTACAAATGTACATAATATTAACATATGTGCATCCCTTTACATTTTATATTCCAGAACATTTTTCTATATTCTGTGTCCATATAAAATTCGTTAAAATTTCTGATAATTTTAAAGTCATCTTACTGTATTCATAGTGCCATTATCTCCTACAGGTAAGATTAATATTTAATTAATGTTACCATCAGGTAGTATATCACATGCATTTTCCAGTGAACAGCTTTCTTTAAAAAGTTACAAAACCTATAGCTATTCAAATTTACTCTATATTTTTAAGAAATATATTTTTATGACTAGTAAAAAGAGATTCATACTTTATACCAATGAAACCATAATTTAATGAATTGTGCCCAATTTTCCACACATGAAAATGGAAATATATAGAAATTTTAATGAATAAAAAATGAAGATATAGTTGAGATAGAACATTACCAAATCTGTTTATCATAAAACCCAATATGGTACAGATAACATCCGAATCCTCTCGTAATCTAGAGCAAGGTAATTTCCCACCATATGATCATATTCCAAAGATATAAGAAACTCACTATCACGCAAAGCAGCAAACTGCTACTCTGGGCAACTGACTGCTAGAATATCCTGTATACAGAATGGACATCAATTTTGTAAATGTTCCATTAAATTAATTTAAACCACCTCCCCTTTCCACAAAGTACCTTAAATTCAAACTTTTTGAAACTTAACTTAGTATTTCACATCTAATTTCTCCATTATTTTTACTTATTCTTCTGTATTTTCTGTATGAGTTCGTGCCTGCTATAGACAATGTTTGTGTCTCCTCCAAATTCATACGTAAAAACCTAATACCCAATGGCATTTGGACGTAGGGAGTTTGGAACGTGATTAGGTCATGAAGGCAGCGCCCTCATGAATAGGATCGGTGCCTTTATATGAGATTCCAGAGAGCTCCCTCTCCTCTTCTGCCACATAAGGATACAGCAAGAACATACTCATCTACATACCAGGAAGCAGACCCTCACCAGACATGGAATCTGTTGGCATCCTGATCTTGGACTTCTGAGCTTCCAGAACTGTGAGTAATAAATTTCTATTGTTTGTAAGCCACCCAATCTATAGTATTCTGTTACAGCAGCACAAAAAGACTAAGATAATGCCATGTGCATTAAAGCACACAAGCTAGAATGCTAGGAATCATTTTGAGAAGTCCCATGACTCCCCTTTCCTTCTCCATCTCACTTCCCAATAAGATACTAATGATCTCATATCCTAATAGTTTCCAATCCATTACCTTCGCTCCATCCCCTGTGCAACTATGATTCCTGGAATTAACAATAATGTATCTGTGAAGTGACTGCTGAGACCACTGTTCTATAAAATTCAGATACAACAGGTCTATGATTATGTTTATCTTGCTTCTTAAAAGCCATGTCATAAGCCTGGCTGATACTAACTATGTGGTCATCTAAAATTTCTGAAGTTTTTCACAAATTCCTGGCTAGCTTTCCCCCTATCAATCCCAAAAAATCATTTTTTAACCCAAATGGACATCTTATCACATTTCATCTCATTTATAGTTTAGAGTTCCTCACATGTTGCTTTGCATGGACCAGTGCTGGCCATAAGCTGCTGATGGTGAAAAGTCCAAATGGGAATTTTATAGAAGTGGGAGGGGGAAAGGGAGAATGCATATATAATGGAGTATGTTGCCAGCAGTTTTATTCTGAGATTATGAAATTCTTCTTTTTTGGTGGTAAAGTATTCATTAATTTATGAAAAACTACTGGCAAAAAATTATGGTTTGAGACTTTTTTTTTTAATGTCCTTACTTAGTTAAATAAAAACCTATAAAGTCTATGAGACTTCACAAATTTTTTTTAAATAACTTAATTTTACTGGTCTATACAACCAAAAGTCTAGGTAAAACCAGAAACACCTGGATAAACTCCTGGCTCTACCACTGACCACAAAACACTAAACTACTTTTCTAAGCTGGGCAAGGTCACTCATGCCTGTAATCCCAGCACTCTGGGAGGCCAAAGCAGGAGGACCACTTGAGCCCAGGAGTTTGAGACCAGCCTGGACAACATAACAAGACCCCATCTCTACAAAAAAAATTTTTTTAATTAGCATGGTGCAGCACTCCTGGACACCTAACTACTGGGGTTGGCTGAGGTAGGAGGATCGTTCGAGCCCAGGAGCTCAAGGCTGCAGCGTGCTATGATTGTAGCCAATGCACTCCAGCCTGGGTGATAGAGCAAAACCTCATCTCTAAAAATAAAATAAACCTGTCTTCCTTTCAGTTTCTTCACTGTAAAATGGGGGGAAAGAAAACAACACTTTCTAGGGTTGGTGTAGAGAATATATGAAATAGCGCCTGGCACAGTTTAAGTGCTCAATATTCTGTTAATGGTGGCTGTCATTGCTCCAGTTATCACAGTAATTCAAGAACAAAACATCCTTGAATTTCTACCTTAATCTAAGGCCAGACCCTAGATGACAGAATGACAATATTTGATACAAAGGTGGTAGCATAATATAGTTTGTGCAATTGCTGTGAGCATTTAAAAATGAATTAGCTATATGTACACTCTACTATAATGTTTAATTCCTTACCACCACTTAATTCACATATTCACAGAATGCAAATATAAGAATATGGAGGCCGGGCGCGGTGGCTCACGCCTGTAATCCTAGCACTCTGGGAGGCCGAGGCGGGAGGATTGCTCAAGGTCACGTGTTCGAAACCAGCCTGAGCAAGAGCGAGACCCCATCTCTACTAAAAATAGAAAGAAAATGAATTGGCCAACTAAAATATATATAAAAAAAATTAGCCGGGCATGGTGGCACATGCCTGTAGTCCCAGCTACTCGGGAGGCTGAGGCAGAAGGATTGCTTGCGCCCCAGGAGTTTGAGGTTGCTGTGAGCTAGGCTGACGCCACGGCACTCTAGCCCAGACAATAGAGCGAGACTCTGTCTCAAAAAAAAAAAAAAAGAATATGGAAAAAAAAGAGATCATTTTGATCAGGCTTTTCATTTTCTATAGATTAAAAAAAAATTACATGAGAAAAAGATATTTGCAATGAAGAACACTACCTAGACCAACAGTTGGCAGTCAAACATTTTCTATAAAAGACCAGGCTTTGCGGAAAACATACAATTCTATGTTGCATATCCTTTTTTGGGTTTTTTGCTTATTTTTGTAAACATTCCTTTACAATCCTTTAAGGTTTTTTTTACGTGACTTTAAAAATGTAAAAACCAATTAAACAGTACAGTTTGCCAGCCCTATTCTAAACCATTCCATTGCTTTAAGAAATCATGTATGTATAAATGGTGTCACTTTAGACTGTTATATATAATTCTAAATATCTTTCCACCTTAAATCCTTTTAAAACTGTGCTTTATAATAGTGTTTGCAAGGCAAGCAAAAAACACTTCTAAGAATGGAGTTGCACTCAGGTAAAAGTAAGAGATTTATCACAAAACATAATCCTACCTGACAGTTTTCAAAATGAACAGCTACAATGAGCTTTCCTCCATAAAGTTTATCTTCTAAGTTTTCAAAGATGGATGGTTCATGTTCTGGTGGGTATGTCTGTTTTAGCCAGTCCATCCAAGACAATCCAACAAGTGACTGAATCTTTTCCTCACTGAATGTGCGCATTTTCCTCCGAAATTCGTTCACTTCAGGATCCTTCAAGGCATCAAATTCGTGCAGACCTAAACACATTTGCAAAGATGTCATTTTCTGAAACTAACAATAATAAAAGAGAATACAAAATATATTTAACAAAACTTGGATGTTTGGTGTTTATCAAGCAGACAAAACTGGGGAAGAAAATATCATAAAAGATATGAAAAATAACCCAGATAAAATATTAAATCTCATGTAGAAAAGACATAGAATTGAATTTCTAAAGAATATAAACTCAAAACCTCATGAAGAAATGCAGTTTCATTACCAGTTTTATAAAGATAACCACTGAAATTTACAATACATGTTTTTAAAACATGTATAAAAGATCCACATTTATTTAACCAAGTAAAGCACATTTAAAATATCTGAGAAAGGCTAAGAATCTGAAAACTACTCCAATACTGTAACCTAAAACTGAAGTTACTATTCAACTTAAAATGTGGTAACCTATGGGGATGGCTATGCATACATGATTGCAGAAGGTATAGGGGAAAATCTTACACCTTCCTCTCAATTTTGATGTGAACCTAAAACTGCTCTAAAAGATAAAATCTATTAAGAAAAATTTGGTAAACAAATTTTATGGATTGAATTTTCGATTCATTGTGATTTTTCAATGTTTATAGTATTAATGTATTATATTAATTAGTCAAAAATCTCGTAAACATAAAATTATTCTTTGTTGTACAGCTGACCCTTTAATAACACAGGGGTTAGGGGCACTGACTCCCACACAGTCAAAATGTGCATATAATTTTCATTCCCCAAACACTTAACTACTAATAGCCTACTGTTAACCAGAAGTCTTACCAATAATACAGTCAATTAACACATATTTTCTGCTTTACATGTATTATATACTATATTCTTCAAATAAAGTAAGCCAAAGAAAATGTTATTAAGAAAATCATAAGAGAAAATATATTTACTATTCATTAAGTAAAAGTGGATCATCAAAAAGATCTTCATTCTTGTCTTTAAGCTGAGTATGCTGAAGAAGAGGGAGAGAAGGAGTTGGTCTTGTTATGTTGGGGCGGCAGATGCAGAAGAGATGGAGGTGGTGGAAATGGGGGCAGGAGAGGCAAGCACACTTGATGTAAATTTACGGAAATATATCATAATTTCTGCCTTTTTGCTTTTTCGTTTGTGTAAAAATGTTTCTATATGCTACCAATCCTTTTTCCACCATTTGCTTTAGTTTCAGTGTCCATATCATAGAAGGGTCCATGATGTAATAGAAGTTAAAAGAGGTCATTTCCATCAAGTCATCTTCTGTTAATTCCTCTGGTGCAGTGTCTATTAGCTCTTTAATTCCTCCAAGATCCATATCTTGAAACCCTTTACCTCCCACTTTTTTTGCCATATCTACAATCTCTTCCATGATTTCCTTGATTGGCTCTGTACCATAAATCCTGTTTAAGTCATGCACACCTGGACAGTTTTCTCCAGCCAGAATTTATTTTGGGGGGCTTGATGGATTCACAGCTTTTTCTATAATAAGGATGGCATCTTCAATGATGTAATCCTTCTAGACTTTCATGATGTTCAGGGTTCTCTTCCAGAGTGTTGACAATCTTTTCCATAGAGTACCATGTGTAATAAGCCTTAAAGGTCCTTATGACTCCCTGATCCAGAGTTTGAATTAAAGATATTATATTTGGGGACAAGTACACAACTTTGATGCCCTTGGTGTTGAACTCACGGGGTCTGGGGTAGCCAGGGGCATTTTCCAATTTCAAAAGAACTTTAAAAGGTAGATCCTTATTGGCAAGGTACTTCCTGACTTCAAGGACAAAGCATCAATAGGACCAACCAGAAAAAGGGTTCTCATTGTCCAGGTCTACTTGTTGTACAACCAAAAGACTGGCAGCTGGTGTTTAGCTTTTCCCTTCAAGGCTTGATGGTTAGCAGATTTATAGATAATGCCAGTTCTAATCATAAACCAGACTGCACTTGCATAAAACAGTATCGAGTCTATCCCTTCCTACCTCAAATCCTGGTGCTTGCTTCTCTTCCTTACTAATAATTGTCCTTTTTGGCATTTTTTCCAGAATAGGGCACTTTTGTCTGCATTAAAAACCCATTCAGGCAGATATCCTTTTTCCTCCATGATTTTCTGAATGGCACCGAAGCTACATCTCCTGTTACCCTTGACATTTTTTAAGCCAAATCTCTTTCAAAAATTATCAAACCATCCTTGCTAACATTAAATTCTCTGGCTTTTGATCTTTCATCTTTCTTTTGCTTTAAGTTGTCATATAATGACTTCACTTTTTCTGAAACCGTATTAGAATCCAAAGGTATGCCTTTCTTACAGGAATACTGCAGCCCCAAAAGCTGCATTATCAATATGAGATAAAAAGGTATTTCACAAAAAAAAAAAAAAAAAAAGCAAAATTTTCACACCTGCTGGCACAGGTGCAGCAACAGCTTCATAAATTTCCTTTTCTTTTTTTACAATGGTCCTTATGCTGGATTCATTTAAAATGAAATTGAAATGGTGGGCAACCACAGCTGCAGACCTCAAGCTACAGTACATATCAGGCAATCCAACTTAATTTTTTTAAGAGATGGGGTCTGGCTATGTAGCCCAGGCTGGAGTGCAGTCTCTATATACAAGCACAATCAGGGCATACTAGCACCTCAAACTCCTGGGCTCAAGACATCCTCACGCCTTAGTCCTCTGAGTAGGTGGGACAGATGCATGCCACTACACCAAATGGCAATTCAACTTTTCCTTATAATGCCATGACTTTTCTCTGCTTCTTAGAAGCACTTCTAGCGTAACAAGTGGCACTTTTTATGGGTCCCATGGTGTTATTTATGGTTGACAGTATTGCATTAAACATTATTATGTTACTCCCTTACTTAAATTCTTTCAATAGCTTCCCACTTAGAAATAAATCTCTACTTTTTACAAGGCCTGGGTAGTTCTGCATGCTCTGAAGCTGGTTGTCTCTCTAGTCTTCCCTACTTTTCCATCTGTCCCCTTAAACTAACCATAATCAATTTCTTTTATTCTTTGAACAGGCCATTCTTCATACATCCATTCCTTTTACCTTTTCCTTTCTCTAACCTCCTTCACCTGCCACACTCCTAATTAGCAATGAAGGCTCAGTTTAGCTGTATATTCCTCTGAAAGGCCATCCCTGACTCACAAAAGTTGATATAAGGTGACCTACAGTTTTATTTTCTTTTAAATCAACAAATAATAATTGTATATATTTAAGGGGTACAATGTGATGCTTCAATACATGTATATATGGTGGAATGATCAAATAAAGCTAATTAGCATATCCATCACCTCAAATATTTATAATTTCTTTGTGGTGAGAACATTTAAAAAGCTTCTCTTTTAGCTATTTTGAAATATACAATATTAACTATAGTCCCCTTGCTATGCAATAGAACACCAGAACTTACTCCTAACTGAAACTTTGTACCCACAGACCAATTTCTCTCCTTTCCCAGTCTACCACCACACCCCCACCCCTTGCTCTGCCTCTGGCAACCACCATTCTACTCTCTATTTCTTTGAGTTTGACTGTTTTAGTTTCCACACATAAGTTAGATCATACAGTATTTGAAGGTGAACTTCCTTGACTTAGCACAGCAGTTCATACATTGCACTATATGTTTACTGATCCATATTTCCCACCGGACTGTTAGCTCCAAGCAAGGACCATGACCATATCACTCAAGGTCACTGTTATGTATAATTTCAAGTATAAACATTCAACATAATTACTGTTGAATTGCAATCACTACTGTTCTGGTAATATTTTTTAATATATTATAAATAAGGGACTGTTCATATAACTGTTGGAATCACCTGAAAAATACAGATTTCCTTAATTCATCCCAGAGTCACTGAATTCTAATCTCTGAGAATCTTAGTTTTTAAGAAACTTACATAGCCTGAATTTGGGAATCTTAAAAATAGAAACTTTGCCATAAATTTAAAAAACATAGGCTAAGTAATTTAATTTTAAACCTAGTTAATTTCCTACATGCCTTCTTGTAAGAGGATGGCAAAGTTTAAATTTTCATTAAGATAAGACTACTACATGCTTTACAGTCAAATATAATTTTTATATTTAAAAAGTATTGAATGGACAATTTAGTCATACTAAAATTACTGTTAAAATCCTACAGACTCCAAAGCCTGCTCTGGTGCAAAATAAGAAAAAAAATAAAAAGAAAAATAAATAAAAGAAAAATCCTACAGACTACATACATCCCTCACTTAAGATATGTCACAGGTTTCGATAAATCAGGGGAATAAGGGAGTTTTCAAATATTTTTCTCAGGATGCTGATAAAATCCTCTGATTGAAATTATTTTACTTGGTGATTGAAGAAACTAATGCAGGAGTAGCATGTATCTTCACTAATATAGAGAATAATCAGAACCCAAATCTCAGCTATATAAATAATTATTTGGAATAAACATAGAAAATAAAATGATCAGGCACATCATTTTCAGGAAAAGGTATTTTTAGCCTGTTCAGAGCAGTTATGTTTGTAAAGGTTCTAGTGTTTTCTTTGGAGAGAGGAGGTAGTAACCTAGTCCCTAAAGTTAAACTGAAATAATTGTTTATTGTTTTCCCAGAAGGCATGACCTCACCAAGCCCTGGTTGTAGCAGTCATTCCAGATAAATCAACAACTGCAAAAATTAACTTGACTTGTTAAGTATTAAAAGTGAAATTTTATTCAAAAATACTCAACTTCCTAAATAAATGCTAACATTTAAATTTGTGCATATGATCATAATGTCAGCTTTTCTAGACATGCTGAAAAGTATAATTTATAAACAGTTAAGGACATATAAACTGCTTAATTTACGCAATAAAACATTCCTTATATCTTCACCATTCAAATTGTAGGGCAGATTACATTTTAAATTTTTATACAATAAGCCTTATGATACTGCATGATATATGACACATTATTTATAGAAAGAAAAATTCAACTCTAACATATATCAGACCCCTGTGCTGTGGCAGGGTAAAGGTATGGCTGCCAGATTAAAAACAGCATGCTTGGCCGGGCGAGGTGGCTCACACCTGTAATCCTAGCACTCTGGGAGGCCAAGGCAGGAGGATCACTCAAGGTCAGGAGTTCGAAACCAGCCTGAGCAAGAGCGAGACCCCCGTCTCTACTAAAAATAGAAAGAAAATGAATTGGCCAACTAAAATATATAGAAAAAAATTAGCCGGGCATGGCGGCGCATGCCTGTAGTCCCAGCTACTCAGGAGGCTGAGGCAGGAGGATCGCCTGAGCCCAGGAGTCTGAGGTTGCTGTGAGCTAGGCTGAGGCCACGGCACTCTAGTAGCCTGGGCAACAAAGTGAGACTCTGTCTCAAAAAAAGAACAAAAAACAAAACAGCATGCTCAATTCAATTTGATTTTTAAATAAACAAAGAATATTTTAAAAACATAAGCAAAGCATATCCTATGTAATATTTGGCTCTTCTACATTTTCATTTGCTAAATTTGGCAAGTGTAAGTAGAGGTAATGGAAGCTAATGAATCATGTCTTGTAGATCAAGACCAGAAGAAAGAGTAGTAATTGAAGTTTTGGAAAAGTGGTAAATCTCAAATGGATACCAATGTCCTAAAGAAACTTGGCTCACTCTGTGGTACTTTTTGGATTATCAAATAGTTTAGCTTCCCTAAACAATGAATGTAGTTTTCTGGTCTGCTTCCTTCCAACAGCATAAAAATACACAAAAACTATGCATTATCATCCATAAAATAAAAAACAAATGAACAAAGAATAGTTCTTGAAATACATACAATGTATCTGAAAGAAACACATCAAAATGTTATCAGTGGATATACTTGGCTTAGAGGATAAAACTATAAGTGATTTTTTACTCTTTCTACTCTTTACACTTTTTACTCTTTCATATAGTCTTCAATTTTTTATGGGCATGGAACAAAGGAAAAATTTTTAGTAATGGATGCATACATATTAAACATACATAACAAACAAAAAAACCTTTCTCTAATGGATAAAAAATTCCATAAAAATCTTTGTAACTCAAGAAAATAGAAAGGAATGTTTTCTAATGAGGTCATTATCACATAAAAAATTTTTTTGTATTATTTATAAACTTGTTTAATGGGAAAAAATTATTGCCAAAAATAAACTAGCTATCCTCTGAAGTAAACAAACATTTTTAAATGTCTAAGTGTCACATTTAATAAAACAACCAGGTTCTATTCTAATGTACTCAGAGGGAACAGTCCCACAGCGTAATCATGAGCTAGCCTGAACTACCGTGTTTCCCCGAAAATAAGACCTACCCATAAAATAAGCCCTAGCAGGATTTCTAAGCATTTGTGCAATATAAGCCCTACTCTGAAAATAAGACCTAGTGATGGGCATGGCTACGCAGCATATCTGCACAACCCATGCATTTCCTCACAGAGCGGTAAAGAAGACGAGCAGCCCTTGTCATCTGCCCCATCGTGACAGCTACTATCCCAGAGGAATTCGGGGTCTGGAGAGTTATGATGATGTTCCAGAAGAAGACAACTTAACTATATTTGAATAAATGTAGATTGTTGTACCATACTTAAAAAAAATAACACATCCCCTGAAAATAAGCCCTAGGGTGTCTTCGTGAGGAAAAATATATATAAGACCCTGTCTTATTTTCAGGGAAACACGGGATATGTCAAGATCAAAGAACAGCATCTTAAAGGGAACAGTACTATTTTATCCTGTAAGACTGAACCTGATCAATACAAGTAACCAATCCAGACCCAAAGTCTTCCGGTGGATTTTCTGGTTTTGTATTTAATCTTCAAAGTCCCCTCCTCAATGACCCTTTGTAATTCCTAATTTAAGTCAGTACCTTCTCGAAAGCCCCTGAGACTCCTAAGATTTCTATAGAAAGAGAGACTCCTCCATGTTCTTGATTTTGTTACAATTTTCCCTGGAATTAATTTGCAAAAATTAACTGCAAGAATTATGGACATTATATAACTTGACTCTCCACTAATTTAACTTCCACTTAAAGAAAATTTCACTTAAAGAGTAAAATCTGGCTGGATGTGGTGGCTCACGCCTGTAATCCTAACACTATGGGAGGCTGAGGTGGGCAGATGGTTTGACCTCAGGAGTTCGAGACCAGCCTAAGCAAGAGTGAGACCCTGTCTCTACTAAAAATAGAAAGAAATTAGCTGGACAACTGAAAACATATATAGAAAAAATTAGCCAGGCATGGTGGTGCATGCCTGTAGTCCCAGCTACTTGGGCGGCTGAGGCAGAAGGATCGCTTGAGCCCAGGAGCTGGAGGTTCCTGTGAGCTAGGCTGACGCCACAGCACTCTAGCCCAGGCAACAGAGTGAGACTCTGTCTCAAAAAAAGAGTTGTATATAAAATATGTTCATACTATAGAGGCAGTTCATAAGAAACTGACGATATGTTTCTGAGTAAAGGGCCTCTCAAACTATCTCAGGTAAAGGAAAACCTTTTTATTTCTAATCTATCAAAGACCAATACTTTTATAAAATAAAAATAAATCCTTAGAAAAGAAAAAGACATCTAAGAAGTAAGCCCTTGGATCCTGTGGCAATATCACATTGCTAGAGGAGTTTCTAAACATTTATTCTTTATTTCTATACTTACCTTTTCTCAAACTGGCCAGAATTTACAGACCAGCATTGGTCCACGGACCACACTTTGAAAAACGATGTCTTAGAATATACTTGATACATGTTTATACATAAAACAATGGGCATATTAAGAATTCATACTAAGAATTTTTAAAATTACCTTTTCCTATAAGGACTCCAATTTTTGAGTCTAATTTTTCTCCTGGGTCACAGCTTCTTGTCACTAATTTGAGAACTGGAAGAAAAGGTCTGACATCACAGAGTCTTCGTGTTTCATCTTCAAGCTCCTCATATACAGCAGTTTGATTCACACATGCAAACATATAAGAGTCAATTTCCATAAGGAGGTTAAACATTGGGTAATTGTGAACTTGCTTCCATAACATCTGCAGGAAAAAAATAATAAGACATTTTCTGGAATAGAAACACTAGTTCAAGTACATATGTATAAGGATGCTCACTGAAGCACTGTTTGTAAAAATCTAAAACTATGCTGTGTGCAGTGGCTCACACCTATAATCCTAGCCATCTGGGAGGCCAAGGCAGGAAGATCACTTGAGGTCAGGAGGTCGAGACCACCCTGAGCAAGAGCAAGACCCCATCTCTACTAAAAGCAAAAAAACTTAGCCGGGTATGGTGATACATGCATGTAGTCCCAGTTACTCGGGAGGCTGAAGTAGGAGGATCATTTGAGCCCAGGAGTTGGAGGTTGCAGTGAGCTATGATGACCATGCCCCTGTATTCTAGGCCGGGTGACAGAGCATGACTCTGTCTCGAAAACAAAACAAAACAAAACAAAACAAAAAACTATATATAAGCCGGGCGTGGTGGCTCACGCCTGTAATCCTAGCACTCTGGGAGGCTG
>VBSM01000272.1:476896-487758 GCA_008086735.1 Cheirogaleus medius
TCCGCCTGCCTCAGCCTCCCAGAGTGCTGGGATTACAGGCATGAGCCACCGAGCACGGCCTATCCAGGAATTCTTATCCTATACTGTGCAGGAACACAACTGGATTAAATTCTGATGCTAATCCAACTGGTGGCTCCATCTCTGGATGTCCTGTCACTTTCTTGCTGGTTCCACACACCCAGCACTGGCTCTGTTCTGCACAGGCATGGCTGGAACCCAGGAGAATGCTGTGAAGTATTTTTCAGCAATCTTGGCATCCTCCCGCTGGTCTTATTGTTCAGGTCTAAAGAGGCGTTGTTCAAGGCTCCTCTCTAAACCACAAGTGTGGATGTGATGTTGTTGTCAACACCCCTGTTGGACTAGGCTTGTGTAAGGTATGCCTAACTGCAATAAACACAGTAACAGAACTGCCTTGCCACCCAAATGGAGGGAGCAAAGTTCAGTCTCTGTGGGGTGGGGGGTGGGGAGTGGGAGGGAGGTTGGGCAGGGTCGGTGGAGGGGGTATCCTGATTCCTGGCCTAAGCAGTGCTGAGTCTCATGTTGGATATAGCTTTTACTAACTGTTACTGTATTTTGAGTAGTCTTTTTCAACAATCAAGGTCAGCCATAGTCAGGAGCTCCCTGCATGCCAGAAAGCAGGCTGAAACTCACAGCACCAGGCCACAGTGGCTCCTGCTGGGCCAGTCCTTTGCCTTGAGGTTAGGATCAGGAGTTTCAAGGCTAGTGATCGACAGAAAAGAGTCCTTCTAGCTTGAGGTGGCATTGACTTTTTACCCATAGGCAGAGCCTGAATGAAGATTGTGACTTTGGTGGAACAGGGGAAATTCTAGACTAGATAACATTTTTGAATAGAAAATTTAAGTTAAGACAGAAGAGTAAGTATAATTTGAATGCTATTTAGTCTGTATCTCAACTAGGTTAAAAATTAGCTATACAAAGAAAAGGAGCTGAAAAGATTACATTTAAAATGTTGAGGCGGGGCGGGGTGGCTCACGTCTGTAATCCTAGCACTGTGGGAGGCCGAGGAGGGAGGATCACTGGAGCTCAGGAGTTTGAGATCAGTCTGAACAAGAGCGAGACCCTGTCTCTACTAAAAACAGAACAAATTAGCTGGATGTAGTGGTACTCGACTGTAGTCCCAGCTACTCAGGAGGCTGAGACGGGACGATTGCTTGAGCCCAGGAGTTTCAGGTTGCTGTGAGCTAGGCTGACACCATGGCATTCTAGCCTGGGCAACAGAGTGGGACTGTCCCCCCTCCAAAAAAAAAACAATGTTGACAGAGGTTTTCTCTTAATGATGGGATTACACCCAATTTGTCTTCTTTTTATCCTTCTGTATTTACCTACCAATCTGTGTTACTTTTTCCCTTTTGAAATTGTTTTTTAAATTACAAAAATAATGTAGGCTCATTGTAAAATCTTCAAATCACACAGAAAAATACATCTAGAAAGTGAAAGTGTCACTTCACCCAAGAGACAATACCAGTCCCCTCCCAAGATGTGATCACTGATAAAAGCTTATTATGTGTGTATATATGCAAATATATATATTAATATTTAAATAATGATAGGTATAGTTAAACAGGATCAGTTTTTTTCTCCTAACATTACATATTGAAGATCTTTCAGTGTCAGCTCTATCTCATTCTTTTAAATTGCTGCTTAGTTTTTTATAGCATGAATGTATTATAATTTGATTACATTTCTTATTAAAGGATATAGAGGTAATTTCCAATCTTTTGCAATTACAAACTATGCCATAGTCAAGATTATTGGCCAGGTGTGGTGGCTCACGCCTGTAATCCTAGCACTCTGGGAGGCCAAGGCGGGAGGATCATTCGAGCTCAAGAGTTCAAGACCAGCCTGAGCAAGAGTGAGACCCCATCTCTACTAAAAAAAAAAAAAAAGATTATTGTATGTCTTCCCTGTAAACAGGTATTTCCTTAGCATCAATTTAGAGAAGTAGAATTTATGAGCCAAAGGTATATGTACTTTAATTCTCGATAGTACTTGTTAATTACCCTCCCAAAAGCCTTTACCAGTTTATTTTCTGCTCAACAATAAAACAGAGCACTTGTTCTTCTATAGCTTTTCCAGTAATGGATGTTACCAAATGTTAAAATTCCTGATAATTCTTGCTAATACTCCCAATGGTATTATAGTGTTTTAGTTCACATTTCTCTATTACTAATAAGGATGAGTAACTCTTCATATCTTCATTGAATGTTGATGTCTTTTCTTCTATAAATTATGTCTCTTATAAATCTTGATGTATTTTCTTTTTCTTTTGAGACAGAGTCTTGCTCTGTTGCCTGGGCTAGAGTGCCGTGGCATCAGCCTAGCTCAGAGCAACTTCAAACTCCTGGGCTCAAGCAATCCTCCTGTCTCAGCCTCCCAGGTAGTGGGGACTATAGGCACACACCACTATGCCCAGCTAATTTTTTTTTCTATTTTTAGTTGTCCAGCTAATATTTTTTCTATTTTTGGTAGAAACGGGGTCTCGCTCTTGTTGAGGCTCCTCTCAAACTCCTGACCTCAAGTGGTCTTCCTGCCTCAGCCTCCCATAGTGCTAGGATTACTGGCCTGTCACTGTCTTTTCTTTGTTGATTATATGAGGGCTATCTGGAAAGTATCCAGCCATGTAACCATTCTTGTTATATTAACAATGGCTGGATACTTTCCAAACTGCCCTGTATATCCTGCATATCAGTAATTTGGATGATTATATGCATTTCAGATATATTTTCCCAATTTATCACTTGTCTTTTAATCTTTTTATGTGGGTATCTTTAGTTGCAGAGAAGATTTTAATTTTTATGCAATAGAAATTGTTAATCTTCTCCATGGATTCTGTGTTTCATTTCATGCTTAGGGAAACCTTCCATTATAAACTGAATTTATAGTAATATTTCCATATTTTCCTCTAATACTCCTATGGTTTTTTAATGTTGTACTCTTCAATTTGTCTGGAATTTATATTTGTATATGGTGAGGTAGAATATAACTAAATTTTGTTTCTAAGTACTCAGTTGCCCAATACCATGCACCGAATACTCATTTCAACTCACTGATTTGAAAATGCCATCTTTATTATAAACTAAATATATTTTCAAATATAAACAGAATATGTTTTTGGATTTTCCATTCATTTCCATTCATCTATTTGATTTTTCCTACAACAATACCATATCGTGTCAATTACTGTTGCCTTTTACTATGATTTGCTGATAAGACAACTTGCTTCATTACTGATCATTTTTCAAAATTTTCTTTGCTGTGCTCATGCATTTTCAATCCAGTCAATCTTGAAAATCAGATAAACTAGGGCCAAGCACAGTGGCTCAGACCTGTAATACTAGCATTCTGGAAGGCCAAGGCAAGAAGATCACTTGAAGTCAGGAGTTCGAGACCAGCCTGAGCAACAGTGAGACCCCATCTCTACAAAAAAATAGAAAAATTAGCTGGCCTTGGTGGTGCACACCTGTAGTCCCATCTATTCGGGAGGCTGAGGCAAGAGGATGGCTTGAGCCCAGGAGTCTGAGGTTGCAGTGAGCCATGATGACGACACGGCACTCTAGCTGAGGACAACAGAGTGAGTCAAATAAACTGGAGGATGACCATGTGATCATTCTAAGAGATATCAAAAAAGCATTTGATGAAATTGAACATCCATAATATGGAATATTATGCGATTGTTTAAAAAAGAAAACAAAAACCAAGAGAGTTACTTGTACCCGACTCGAAAGATCTCCAATATAAGTGAACAAAGCAATAGAACAATGCATGTTTTCTGATTCTTTTTTTTTTTTTAATTTTTTTTTTTTGTTGTTGAGACACAATCTCACTCTATTGATGGGGTTAGAGTGCCGTGGCATCAGCCTAGCTCACAGCTACCTCAAACTCTTGGGCTCAAGCGATCCTTCTGCCTCAGCCTCCCGAGCAGCTGGGAGTACAGGCATGTGCCACCATGCCTGGCTAATTTTTTCTATATATTTTTAGTTGGCCAATTAATTTCTTTCTATTTATAGTAGAGATGGGGTCTCGCTCTTGCTCAGGCTGGTTTCGAACTCCTGACTTTGAGCGATCTGCCCGCCTCGGCCTCCCAGAGTGCTAGGATTACAGGCGCGAGCCACCACGCCCGGCCTTTTCTGATTTTTTTAAATTAAAAATAAAAAAGATATATACGTATATGCCTGTGTATGAAAATATATATGTATGTGGATTCAAAAACACAGGTCTTAAGGGATACACATTTAACTCTGATGGTTTTTGTTATGGGGAGGATAATAGGAGTGTAGGGGTGTACTGGATACTGTGATGTATTATCCACATGTCCCTCTTTAGTACCAACCATTTCTCCTGGTTGCCAGGAATGTTGCCTGCTGACAGCTTACTGTGTAGTGTCTCCCCAGCTATATCACCTTCAGCTGCCTGGTGCTGTTTTGCCAAGTTAAGCTCCTCCCTGGGATGGATCGCATCCAATGACTGGTTATTATGGGGTGTAAATGCATGTTCCCTTTGCCTCAATTTGGGACAGTTCTGCAGGGCCATCCTAGCTTCAGAGCTCCGTGAGGGATTGCTGAGGCCTCTATTGCAACTGTATCACAGCCTAATTTATCTCTATGCCTCACCCTGCTTTTTCTCACTGCCTTACCCATATTTCTGAGCGCACTTCCCAATTAATTACCTGCACAAAAAATTGTCTCAGGCTATAACCTGGAATACCTGGCCTATTATCAACAAGTGATACATTGTTGGGTGGTGAGGATAGGTGGATGTGTTTTTCACATTTTGCTGTCTTATATAAACTTGAATAATTTATAAGAATCCATTGTATAGTTTAAATTTGTGTTTAAGTATTACCATTAAATAGAAAATATAACAACAATGTTGAACTAACTTTTATTTATTTTTGAGACAGAGTCTCACTCTGTTGCCCTGGCTAGAATGCTGTGGCGTCAGCCTAGCTCACAGCAACCTCCAACTCCTGGGCTCAAGCAATCCTTCTGCCTCAGCCTCCCGAGTAGCTGGGACTATAGGCACATGCCACCGTGCCCAGCTAATTTTTTCTATTTTTGGTAGAGACAGGGTCTTGCTCTTGCTCAGGCTGATCTCGAACTCCTGAGCTCAAATGATCCTCCCACCTTGGACTCACATAGTGCTAGGATTACACGCGTGAGCCACTGTGCCCGGTCTTGAACTAACTTTACAAGAGAAACTCTTGCATCTACAGATTGTGCCACTTCACTCCAGCCTTAGCCAAAGTGTGTCTCAAAGAAAAAAAGAAACTCATGCTCTGCCCACCTTCTCAGCCAGTAGTCTCACTACCATAGTGCAACAGTCATTTCATTTCTACATACTTCCCTTGAGTATGGATCACATGTAGTCACATTTTTGCTGGGCTTGTTGTACGGAAAAAATCCACATTGTAATGCAAAGATTTCTCATAAAGGTGAGTTTTTCACTGCTTTATGAAGATGATCAAGAAGCAAGGCATAGCTGAACCAGGATGGGTGTTTTGAAAACTCTGAGATATGTTGTTCCAGTCTTGGGTCCAGAGCAGATGACTTAGTTGTATCCCCTGAAAAAGGAATTCCTGCCACATACTGGCCTGTGCCTATAATCCGAACTCAGGAGGCTAAGGCAGGAGGATCCTTGAGTCCAGGAGTTCAGGAGTTTGAGATCAGCCTGGGCAACATGGTAGAACCCTCATCTCAAAAAAAAGAAAGAAAGAAAGAAAAAAAAGAAAAGCACATTCCTGGAGGAAGAACATTCCTGGAGGAAGTTACTTAGCATCACACCAGATTCCATAGTCAAAGCACCGGAACTGAAACCCAGGATTCTGGGCTCTAGATTCCCACTGCAATGTTCTTTCCACCAAAGAAAGTCATTTTCCAAAGGCTGATGCGTTCTTCTCTGATTAGGATTTTTCTTTAGGTGGGCACAGTAGGCTTCTGTTCTCTGAGGAGGGCAGAGGAATTATTTTTCTTTGAGGGGAAGAGAATGGGGAAACCTTCCCCAAGGCCCGTCCTCAGGGGGTCACATTGAGGAAGTAGCTGTGGTCCTCACTTCTCAGGGGTCCTGCTCCCCCTAATTTTCCTCTGATTCTATTTTCAAGTTTCTCTGGGCTCTGACTTTCAGAAGCCGTGGAGGACATTGTCCTACTAGTTATACTCACACATCTATAAAACTCCCCACTTAGAAGTCAGGATCTCAGGTTGGGCAATGAACAATTAACCACAAGTGGGGTGGTTGGAAACTTCCCTCAAAAAGGAGGAACTTCAAACTTAAAGAGTCTATGTTGGTTGATCCAGGGCAATTGTGCTTTATTCTGCCCCAAACAAACCTCATGCAACTCTAAATTCAGAAAATAACAAGTGTTGGTGAGGATATGGAGAAATTCGTATATATTTTTGGTGGGAAAGTAAAATGCTATACCCACTATGGAGAACAGCATGGCGGTTCCTCAAAAAAATTAAAAACAGAACAATCATATGATCCAGCAATCCCACTTATGAGTATATATCCAAAAGAATTGAAAGCAGAGGCTCAAAGAAATACTTGCATAACCATGTCTGTGGCAGCCTTATTCACAAAAGCCAAAGGGTGGAAACAAACCAAGTGTCCATCAAAGGAAGAAAGAATAAACAAAATGTATAATGGTACGTATATGCAATGGAATACGATTCAGCCTTAACAGGGAAGGGAATCCTGTCACATGCTACAACATGGATGAACTTTGAAGTCATTGTGCTAAATGAACTAAGCCAGTCACAAAAAGAACAATACTGTATGATTCCACTTACATGAATGAGGTATCTAAAGTAGTTGAATTCATAGGAACAGAAAGTTAAATGGTGGTTGTCATGGGCTGGGGGAGGGGAAAATGGGGTTGTTGTTTAATGGGTGTACAGAGTTTAGTTTTGCAAGATGAAGAAGTCCTAGAGATGGGTTGCACAATAATGTGAAGATACTTAGTGCTACTGAACTGTACACTTAAAATTGGATGAGTGACAAATTTTATGTTATGTGTTTTTTATAATTAAAATATAAAAAACCCTCAATGAACAGGTTAAAAAGCAAATTAGATATAATTAAATAGGAAATTAATAAACTAGAAGATAGACTTACAAAAACTATTCAGAATACAGTACAGAGAAACAAACAGATGTTAGAAAACATGAATAATGTCATAAGATCTAGAATATAGCTAAGTAGGGTCCCAGAAGAACAGAGAAAATAGAAGGGAGATAATATTCAAAGAGAATATGCCTAAGAAATTTTCCAGAGTTGATGAAAAATATGAATCCTCTGATTCAGAAATCACAACGAATCTCAACAATGATAAAAATAAGTCCACACTTACACTCTTCATAGGAAAACTGCAGAAGATCAAGGACAGACGGACTACATTAAAAGCATCTAGAGAGACCAGGTGTGGTGGCTCACACCTGTAATCTTAGCACTTTGGAAGGCAGAGATGGGAGTATTGCTGGACGCCAGGAGTTCAAGACCAGCCTGAGCAAGAGTGAGACCCTGTCTCTACAAAAAATAGAAAAATTAGCCGGGTGTGGTAGTACACGCCTGTAGTCCCAGCTACTTGGGAGGCTGAGGCCGAAGGATCGCTTGAGTCCAGGAGTGTGAGGTTGCAGTGAGCTATGATGGCACCACTTCACTCTAGCCTTGGTGATAGAGCAAGACCCTGTCTCAGAAAAAAAAAAAAAAAAAAGCATCCAGAGAGCTGCCAAGATGTACTTCAGTAGGTGAATGGATAAATAAACTGTAATATATCCATACAATGATACAATGGAATATTATTTAGTGCTAAAAAGAAATGAGGCCAGGAGTGGTGGCTCATGCCTGTAATCCCAGCACTTTGGGAGGTAGAGGCAGGAGGATCGCTTGAGGCTAAGAGTTGGAGACTAGCCTGGGCAATATAGCAAGACCCTGTCTCTCAGAAAGAAAAAAAAAAAATTATCCAAGCTTGGTGGTACATACCTGTAGTCCCAGGTACTCAGGAGGCTGAGGTGGGAGGATTGCTTGAGCCCAGGAGTTGGAGGCTGCAGTGAGCTATGATCATACCACTGCACTGCAGCCTGGGTGACAGATGGAGGCCTTATCTCAAATAAATAAATAAAAATCTTAAAAAAAGAAAGCAGCTGTCAAGCCATGAGAAGACATGGAGGAAACTTAAATGCATATTACTTAATGAAAGAAGCCAATCTTAAAATGCTATATAGTATGTGTTTCTGACTATATGACATTCTGGAAAAAAAGGGTCCTATGAGATGACCTTCAAGAAACTGGGACAGGTGAAAAAGAGCAGTTCCTGAGGACCAGGTGAAGAGAGCAGTTTCCTTCTGAGCTTTGGGGCTGCATCCCGTGGAGGGAGGGAATTGAATGGATCAGTCAAGCTCTTCAAACTGGGGCTGGAGAAGGAAGGTAGGGAAGGGATGTAGGTGTGGCCTGGCCTAGGATCTTCCTCTCCTCTTGGCCACTCCAAGCCTCCTCCTTCCTCCTCTCCCTGTAGGACATCCAGAAGCTGCTTCCTATAGCCTAGGAAGCTTCTGTCTACTTTAGAATCCTTCCAGAAGTTTGTAGTTCTTGCTCCTGTCTCTTTCTAGCTATTTTTTCAGTACGCATCTAAGGCCTGGCTCTTTCCTCTTGATCACTCGAGGGCTCTTTTCCAGGGGGCAAATGGAGTAGGATTTGGGAAAAGTGCTTGGCTGGATCTCTTACATGTTGAGTTCGATTTCCTCCTTCTGGTGTGTTTTAGCTTCCAGCTGGGATCTTTGCCATAGTAATTATAACAACCATGCTCTGCATGGAGGCACTTAAAGCTATATAGGCAGACAAATAAATAGAAAGGAATTTCTAAGGAAAGCCAAACAGTTATCAGAATCTCCACCCCTACCAGACTCAGAAGCTCGGTACTCGCCTGCCCATAACTGCTTGGTGAGAGTTATTTAACCAGCCTGAATTCTTTCTATAACCATATTGAAATCGGATATCCTGAGGGAACGGGAAGCTTTCCCCCACCCCAGCCCTGTTCCTCTTCAAGCCTTTCCCATCTGGCCAGTAGCTCTGTCATTCACATGGCTGATTGAGGGAAAAATCTAGAGGTTTGCCTTTATTCTTCCCATTCGTTACCCTTCATCCGATCTGTCAGCAAAGCCTATTGCCTCTACAAAATATGTCTGGTCTGTCTTCTCTCCACGACTTAGTGACAATCGTGGTCATCTTGGACAAATGCTACCTGGTCTTCCTGTTTCCACTCTTGCGCTGCTACAGATCATTCTCGCAACAGCTAGAGCCATCTTTTAAGAAGCTAAATCCCATCGTTCCCCTGGTCTAAAGGTTCCCACGGAATTTTAATACATTTCAAACTTCTGCCCATAGCCCAGGAGGCTCTGCATGATGTGGCTCCAGCCTTCCTCTCCAGCCACATGTCTCAGTGCTCTCCCGCTCAGCCACGGGGCCTTCTCTGCGCCTTCTGTGTGCCAAACTCGTTCCTGTCTTAGAGTCATGGGATTTGTTGTTGGCAATACTTAAAATGCTCTGTGAGGATTTCCTCATGGCTGGCTCCCTAGTATTCAGGCCTCAGCTCAGTTACTCTTGCTCCATAATGAAACACCCCAAAATACAGTGGCCTCAAAACAGCAGTTGTTTATTTTGTTCACGATCTATATTTAGAGGAGAGCTTGATGGGGAAGGCTCCTTTTTGCTCCATGCAGCATCAGCTGGGGCAAATCAGCTGAGAACTGAGGATTTGCTTCCGAGTTGGCTCACTCACATGCCAGGGTTGAAAGCTGGAGGTCCTGGTTGTTCTCCATGTAGCCAGGCTCCTGGGAAAGTGTCCCCAGAGAGTCGGGTGGAAGCTCTATTGTCTTTTATGACCTAGCCTCAGAAGTCACATAGCATCAGTCACTTCTGTTGTACTTTGTTAGTTGAGAAAGTCAAACACCTGTCCAAGTTCAAGTGAGGGCAACACACACTCTACCACTTGATGGGGGAGTGGCAGGGTTCTGAAGCAGCACGTGGAAATGGAAATATTGCTTTTCTGGATAATATTGGATAATACTCTCTGCCACAAATACTTCCATAGGGCAGCCTTCACTGACTGCTCTATATAAATTATGCCCTCCTCCTCACCCCAGACAGTCTTTTATCATTTCAACTTCTGGTTCCTCATAGCACTTATCATTATCTTAAATTATCTTGTTCCTTTATTTGTTTGCTCATTTATTTGCTCAATTGCAGCCTTACAAAAGAAATAAGCCCCCCTACTGCACAAAGGGGGGCCAGATGGGAGGCTCTTGCACAAGCTCTGGCAGTTGCAGCCGCGGAGGTGACGGCTATTGAGAGACATGTAAGGGCGGGTAAGTTGGTATTTGGTGATGGCTGGCTGTGGGGTAAGAGGGAAGAAAGGACGCTGGGTTGCTGGTCTATCTCAGACCAATTAATGGCCTGGGACTGAGGGTGTGCATGGCTCAAGATGGCCTGGCAGAGGCCATGCTGACGCCTGCACCACTGGAGGGGTAGGTGGTGTTATGTGTGTTGAGAGACTGGCTGGATGCTCACCGAACCCCTTTCCTCTTCTTGCCGAGCTTTCAGCCAGGTCACATTTCTTAGCTCTCTTGCAGTTAAAATAGCTGGGGGACCACGTGAAGTTACGGCCAAAGAAATGTAAGTGGAAGTGGATGTATATCACTTTCAGGCTTGGCCTATTAAAGACCATCCTGGGCCAGGCGCGGTGGCTCACGCCTATAATCCTAGCTCTCTGGGAGGCCGAGGCAGGAGAATGGCTAAAGGTCAGGAGTTCGAAACCAGCCTGAGCAAGAGCAAGACCTCGTCTCTACTAA
>VBSM01000272.1:512495-539230 GCA_008086735.1 Cheirogaleus medius
GAATTTATGAAGAAGACCCCAAAGGCAATCACAGCAGCAGCAAGAATAAATAAAATAAATAAATGGGACATGATCAGACTAAAAAGCGAAATAGTCATGAAAGTAAACAGACAACCTACAGAATGGGAGAAAACTCTTCGCATCCTACACATTGGATAAGAATTTGCATTTCTAACAAGGTCCCAGGTGATGCTGATGATCTGGGCTCCACACTTTCAAAACCACTGCCTTAGGCTACATTTGGTATCTCTCTAAGCCCTTTCTGTAGGCTCAAAGGTTGTGGTATCTGTTCTCAGCCTCACTCTCTGGACTGCTGGTCTTTGTATTGATAGCCTTTCTTAGCTTTCAAAAGGCATTCTGGTCCTGTTGCTGTCCTGTGCTCCCTGGGCTCCCTGGGCTCCCTGGCTCTGGAAGCAAGGAACAGAAGCAGGGATGGTATCTCTCTTCTCCTGTCTGCCAGAACACGTAGCTGAGGGAGGGATCTCTTTGATTTGCAGCTTAGGATCCATGCAAGGCCAAGCCTAGAGGGGTCACTGTCTCACTACTCCCAGTGATAAGATCTCTAGGGTGAGATCTTGTGCCCTGTCCATCAAAAGTTATTTATGATTTGCTGATTGACTGATTAATTGTTTAGGGAAAAATATCAGGAAAGGGGTGGGGGGAAACAAAGCAAAATGAAGACAAGCTTGCCATGGATTAGAACAAGATTTGGATCAGCATTTGCCAGCTTGTTTGAGAGGTCAGAATCTCTTCTCTTTGGCCCCACAAAGGCCCGGAAGATGTGTCAGAAGCTTCTGGGTGGGAACCCTGAAGCATGGGCCTGTGGATAGGGGCAAGCAAGGTCATTGTGATTAGTTTGGGGAGCTTAGAGACTGCCTTGGCAAACTGGAGACTCTGGGAAGGAAATGGCAGGTGGTCTAGGATCAACTGGGGAGATGATGGGGAGCCATCCTTTGTTCCATGCCCCAAGAGCCTCAGAGGGGCAAATTTCTTTAGGAATTTAACATAACATTTACACATACAGGTTTAGAAAATGTGAATAATCATGGCATTTGAAATTTGAATTAGGATGTCAGTCTCCTATTTATTTATTTATTTTTGAGACAGAGTCTCCCTTTGTTGCCCAGGTTAGAGTGAGTGCCGTGGCATCAGCCTAGCTCACAGCAACCTCAAATTCCTAGGCTCAAACGATCCTCCTGCCTTCAACCTCCTGAGTAGCTGGGACTACAGTCTTGCACCATCATGCCCAGCTAATTTTTTTCTATTTTTAGTTGCCCAGCTAATTTTTTCTATTTTTAGTAGAGATGAGGTCTCACTCATGCTCAGGCTGGTCTGGAACTCCTGAGCTCAAGCAATCCTCCTACCTTGGCCTCCCAGAGTGCTAGGATTACAGGCGTGAGCCACCGTGCCTGCCCTTCAGTCTCCAATTTAGATGAAAATAAGTCATGTACAACCTACTAGATCTTAATAATTTTCCTCTTAATTGATTATTTTGAGACTCTCTTTAGGAAATGGCTAAATTAGCTGTAAGTTCCCTATTTGGTTATTGCTGGGGTTTTCAATAGCCAAAGGATTCCTAGCTGTATATTGGAATCACCAGGTTGCTTTAAAAAAAAAATCTCGGGCCAGGTATGGTGGTTCACACTTGTAATCCTAGTACCTTGGGAGGATTGCTTGAGGCCAGGAGTTTGAGACCAGCCTGAACAAGAAGGAGCAAGACCCCCGTCTCTACAAAGAATAGAAAAATTAGCCGGCATGGTGGCACATGCCAGTAGTCCCAGCTACTTGGAGGCTGAGGAGGATCACTTGAGCCCAGGAATTTGAGGCTGCAGAGACCTATGATGATGCCATTATACTCTAGCCTGGGCGACAGAGCAAGACACTGTCTCCCCAGCCCCTCCCCCCAAAAAAAACTTAATGCCCTGGCTATATCCAAGATGTGGAGATGTGGAGCCCAGGCACAATATTTTTAAAAGCCCCTAGGTAATTTTGGAATACAGCTAGGATCAAGAATCCTTGAGATATTTATTGAGTGATTGGAGGGGCTGGACTGAAACAAATCAGACTTTGGGGGTATCTGCTTAGTCTCTAATGATATCATGACTGCTTTCTCCCTACAGAAAGGGACCAGCAGAAGCCATCAGAAGACTCTCCCCCTCAACAACAGCTCCAGTTGACAGGAGGAGGGGTGGACCTCCAGGACAGCATCTGACCTAGGAGGACAATCAGTTTATCTCACACAGGAAGATGGAATTGGCATGCAGAGATTATAGATATAACTGAGGCTCCTCTCTTAAACAGAGGCCTGGCCAGAGCAGGAAGAAAACTTGGTTCTTGCCATCACCTCAGCCGCTGTTCTAGCCCAGCCCTTCAGGAAGTCTGGCTGCTACCCTGCCTGGAGCTCCAAGGGTTACCCTATGAATCCTTATAACCCTCCCCCCCCCAGTTTGGTTTAAGCTATAGCAGGTTTATATTACTTGTGGCCCAAGAGGCCTGACACGTGCACAAACAACAGCACAACAAAAGCACACAAAAACAAACATGTATTCACCCTCTCCCCACCCCTGAGACGCTCACACACACATCCGGTGTTTGAACCAGGCTCTTTGTAACTCCATGTGGTCCCAATGGAAGATTCTTTGGAATCTGTATTTTCCGGAGTCCACTTGGAGAAACTTTGGTTTTCAATTCAATTGGGAACAGCAGTGGTTCCCTAATGTGACTCCATAGGCTTCATCAGAATCACCTGGAGGAACTGCAGATACACAAAGAGATTGCCAAGTGCTGTTTCCAGAGGCAGAAGCTGTCCAGTTTGAAGAGGATGTTGAAATCTGTGCTTTATAAACTTTCTCCATGAGATTTTTTTTTTTTTTTGAGACAGAGTCTCACTGTGTTGCCCGGGCTAGAGTGCCGCGGTGTCAGCCTAGCTCACAGCAACCTCAAACTCCTGGGCTTAAGCAATCCTCCCAGCCTCAGCCTCCTGAGTAGCTGGGACTACAGGCATGTGCTACCATGCCTGGCTAATTTTTTTTTTCTATTTTTAGTAGAGACGGGGTCTCACTCTTACTCAGGCTGGTTTTGAACTCCTGAGCTCAAGCAATTGGCCTCCTAGAGTGCTATGATTACAGGTGTGAGCCACTGTGCCTGGCCTCTCCATGAGATTTTGATGTGCAGTTGAGTCTACTGGGATCAGACTGCTCAGGCTAATGTTTTTTATTAAATTCCTCTTTAACTTCTTTCCTAGATGGAAGTGGTGTCCCTATCAACCCATCAATTTTGGGAGATGATTTTGAAAGCATTTTGTCTGGGAGATGGATAAGAGCCTAGTCTGTAGATGTATGAAATAGAGCCCAGTGACATTCAGGCTTGTTGGAGCATCTGTAAACATGCAGGTAGGCCAAAGGGATCCTTCCAGGTTGGCTGCTTGAGCTGGTCAAATGAACCAGATCATTTGCTTTGCCTTCTGTGCTCTCTAGACACAACTGAAAGAAAAAAAAAATGTGTGTGTATGTGTGTAAAGCAGCAAATGTACCTTTTACTTTAGAAACAAAAATATCATTTCTGACCCAACAATAGCCGGATCCCTGTGAATGAAGGGTTTGCATATTTTCCTGTTTTAACGGTTCTAGTATAAACAGCCTAAGCCCAGGCCTGATTGTCAGTAGGTCCTGAGCAGCCCAACCGGAGTGCTGGAAGTGACTCCTTCAGCCCTGAGAACCTGGATCCGGCTAAGTGCCAGGATTCGGGCTTAACAGTAGCAATGGGGTCAGGAGTTGAGGGAGAGGGCAATTGCAGTGATCCCTAAAACCAGAGCTAACGCCAGAAGCAATAGCAATAGCAGCTGCAGAGGCAGGAGGAGCAATATCTACCATGTATTGAAGATTTCTTTGTATAGTCCCAGGCTGTGTGTGTAATTATTTATTTGAATATTTACAAAAGCTTCATGTGGTAGGCAGTATTATTCCAATTTTTAGAATGAGGTTCAGAGTGGTTGAGTAGCTTTTCTGAGGTCACACAGCTTCTAAGGGGGAGATTCAGGATCAAATAGCATGTTTCACTCCTAACCATTACAAGACACTGTACATAGAAACCCAGGTCACAAACACCATCTTGTGTGTCAGTTGGGGATACAGGGCTTTGGTCCTGGAAACAGGTTAGGGCAGCTCTTCAGACACATTTCTGGTCCCTCCTTTTATAGCTCAAGGCAATCCCAAATTTCTGGGTGGATTCTTTGTGTAGGGGGAATAGGACCATGGCTCTCCTTGTTAGGCTAGCAAAAGACTCAACATTTATTGATCAACTACTGATGATGTATTTAGTGACCCAGAGAGTGTGGCTAAGGAGACTTTCCTGGGCCTGAAATAAAGAGATTTGGTGCTGGTATATAAAAAAATTATGATTCATTCCTGTGATAGATTGTTAAACATTCATTGAAAATCATTTTTCAAAGAATAAGATATGGAGAAACCCTTATGGTGAAATTTTAAAACAAGTAGAACAAAACTGCAAATTCTATTTATAGTTTATTAATTCTGAAAATTAGACTTATTTGTATTAAAATACATAAAGACTGGAGGAATGTCACTAAAATGTTAACTGTGGTTACCTTATGGGGGCTGGGTGGGATTATTGTAATTTTTGTGGGCTTTTTTGTACATCTTAATTTTTTCTAGTTTTGATAGAGACGGGGTCTCGCTCTTACTCAGGCTGGTGTGGAACTCTTCACACCACCGCCTCGCAGAGTGCTAGGATGACAGGCGTGAGCCACCACGCCCAGCCATCTTAATGTTTATCTTCCCCATTTTCTTCAATTTGAATTATCTTTGTAAGTGGGGGGGGGGAGGGAAAGTGGCAATGTGAACAGTCCTAATACATAGCACTGGAAAAGCACAGGTATGATTACTGATTAATTTTTACCTCACCTTGTCTAGAAAGGATGTCAGCAGGCAGAAGTGTGTCTTCCCCTCACTGCCTGAGGCTTATTTCAAGAGCAATGATCAGTTTTGTCGGGCCAGACCCAGAGTGCGGCCCTGTGAGGTGCGGGTAGGGAGCGGGCCCCTTGCTGTCGCTGAGACGCTCTTAATGCGGTTGGGGAGACAAGTGCACTGCAAGAAATAGAGGCAGCCAAGCGCCAAGGCGACCGTCGAAAGGAGTTGGAAGTGGACCGGTGAAGTGGGGGCAGGCTTTTCTGGGCGCAGGCCGAGACCCATAGGCGCCAATGAATGCTACACTGGCTGAGAGCAAAGGGGCCGGAGCACAGCCCGGGGCTCTCCCCCGAGCCCCCCAGAGTCCGCAGTGGCCTGCCTGGAAGGGCCTGGCGGGCACCCGCGGATTGCCGCCGCCCACGCCCCTCCCCGCGTTCCCCCAAGGGATTGCCAGGGCCGAGCTCAGGCTCTACACGCAGTCCCCGGGGCCGAGCACTCCAGTCTTTGGTGCCGACGGGGAGCACAAATTACGGGTTGAGAAATACGCCAGGCTCTCGGCAGTGGTTGAAGGTGCGGCAGCCACTCCGGGGACGCAGCGAGAGTGGGGTCGCCTTGCTCTGCTACTCCGGTGGAAGCAGCTCCCGGGCCGCCGAGAGGAGGCGGCGGCGATGTCGCTCCATGCCGGCAGAGGGCAGCCTCGAGGCTGCTAGACCGCAGGGCGACCTCGCCAAACCGCGGGCTCCTTTCCAGCGCCCGGACTCTGCGGGGTGTGGGGTGGCCTTGGAGCCGGGAGCCCAGAGACCTCAGTCTGCAGGAGCCGGGCGCCGAGGCCCAAGGGCACTTCACGAGATGTGGTCAAGCTACAGCCTTTGGGCAACCTCACTGTGAGACTGCAAAGGCTTGCGGGGGCGGGGGGGGGCGAAAAATGTCACAGGAGAGAAAGCAAGAAAGAAGCAAAACCCAGCGCACACAGGGAATACGTTTATAAGCAACAGATTCCAAAGGTGTAGAAATCTTTTTTATGCTGCTGGTGAGAGAGAGCTAGGGTAGTCTTCGCGTCCTTGGCAAGACAAGGCGGAGGCTAGGACTGCGATGGCTCCCAGCCGCGTGCGGGAGACGCGGAGCGAGCAGGAGCCAGGCGATCCATGCTGGGAGCGGAGGGATCCTGGGCCAGGGATACAGACATCCCTAATTGAGGATTCCAGCCCCGACCCTGTCCACTTTCTGGTTATTGAACTTGGGCAACTCACACTACCCCTCTAGCCTCCGATTAATCACTTCTGTAAAATGGGAATGGTGGGTTCCAGGTCTTGTAGGGGCGTTAGGGATTCAAGACAGCAGGAGCTCAATGAATTCAACTTTCGTCACTGCTCCAGCTCTGGCGAACACGGGGCTCCTGGGTTTGCGGCTGGAGTAAAAAGTTCCTTCCATTGCGCGTTTGCCTGACGTGGCTGCCTCGCAGACCCAGGTCCGCCAAGCTTCAGGATCCAGTTGCGCGTGAGCGGTCACTGCCCTGGAACCAACCGTCAGGAGCGCCTGCTTGGCACTCAGCGGGTTCCGAACTCTTCAGCTCTGGGCACTAGGGTTACCCGGCTCCAGAAGAGAGCGTTTATCAGCAAACGAATGAGACCTCCACTCCAGGCGCGGTGGGTCTCCAAGAAAGCCTGGCGAAGGGCCAAGGCCAGACACACCTGAGGTCGCTTGCGGCGCTAAACAGACCCATCTATGAGTGCTTTCGGCAAACACAATCACCTTAAACAGTGGCGGGAGCTTTGGCCGCGATCTCTCACAGTGTGTGCAAATGAGCACCTATTTACTTCTCTTGGCTTGTTTCCTCATCTGTAAAATTCGAAAGGACAATGTACTCATCATCAAATTGGTATTCACTGACTTAACTGATCAACACTTACGTGTACAAATAGTAGTAACATTCATCGGGTGTCAGGCAGGTGGGAGGGGGGAGGAGGGGATGGATATATTCACACCTAATGGGTGCGGTGCGCACTGTCTGGAGGATGGACATGCTTGAAGCTCTGACTCGGGTGGGACAAAGGCAATATCTGTAACCTAAACTTTTGTACCTCCGTAATATGCTGAAATAATAATAATAAAAAAAAACACCTCCAAACGACAGCATTTCCCGGGGTGGTTGTGAAAATCATGCTTGAAAACTGTAAAGGCTTATGTAAATGTGAGGCATAATTATGACTCATGAACCCTGTTCGTACCTGTGCCCGAGCCAACAGGATAGGTGCTAGAACAGTCTACAAATGTGTGCACATACACATCACGTTCGTGTAAATGTGTATGCCTGTCACCTTAGACACATGACAAATGCACACTCGTATGCATGTACACGCACACAGATACAGGACATCCTCCTGCAGTCGCGTGCATGCATACTACGCACGCGAACACAACTGTCTGTGCTTGGAGGCACATCGTGTACACTGCTCAGCCGACCCGTTTCTCCAGAGGTGGGTCAGTGCCACCGGGGAAGTAGGGTCTCGGTTGCCGCTCCGGAGCGCGGAAAAGCCCGGATCCGGGTCTGTCGGTCAGCGCCTCGGCGCCGCCGGGCTCCTTTATCTCTCATCTGCCGGCGGGTGGCAGCTCCAGTTTCAGTGGGGACGGAGACCTCTAAGCGGACTGGTGGGGGCAAGGGAGGGGAGGAGGTGGTGGAGGCCGCTCCCTCCGGGTAATCGAGGCTGCAGGGCCTCACTCCCCAGGTCTGTCGCCTTTCTTTGCCTCCCCAGGTCACGCCCCCACTGAAGATAAAGGAGGGTCCCTGACCCAATTCAGCTCTGGGAAGGCGGCGGCGGACGGGTGTGGGGGGCGGGCGGGCGGCCGGGGGTCGACGGGCGGGGGTGTCTTACCCTCACAAGCCACCACCAAGGATTCGCCCACAGCCCAGGAGAATAAGTTGTTGCTGGGTCCCCATAGGCTGCAGCGCTGGCTAGTGGCCCCAGGACACAACAAAGTGCGTGGGAGGCGCTCAGCGTGGCTCCTGAAAAGCCCTCCACCACCGTACCCGCAGACCACTGAGCTTGTCCTTCTCTCTCCTTTCGAAGGGATTTTGACCTGTGCAGCGCTTGCATCGTCCAGGTGTGTCTGCGGAGAAAGCGATCTCGTGCGTACCCTGGGAAGCCCAAGGCCAACGCCTGCAAGGGCAACTCCGCGAAGGCTTGAGTTCCACAGCGACCTGGGTTTCTAGATCACAGAAAGCGATAGAATAAGAGTCACGAATGCTCTCCCACCTTCTCTGCAGACCCGTTTGGCCAACGGGAGGGCGTTGCGCAGATAATTTGAGGCGCAGCGCTGGAGGAGTCTTCACTGCCGCAAGAAGGCACAGAAGCGCCGCTGCGACTGACACTACGCAGGTTCGGATCTTGCAGACAAACCGAGCCCAGCGGTCGCGAACGCCAGAGTCGTAGCAAAGGTTAAGCACAGATTCCACTTCTGGGGATTGGGTCCGGCGGGGAGCCACAGCCCCTCATCCCTCCTGGAGGCTTTAAATAGGAAAACTTAATGCTAGTGTGAACACGGTCCAAGGAATTTAGTGGCAGAAGACTTTCAGGGGAAACGCAGATCCAAGCCTCATTTAGGCCCATGGCTGGGGACAGCCCCTGGCTTTGTAGTCCCTGTTGCGGGTCGCGAGGCCCACCAGTTGGAAGCCTCCCAGTAAGGCGTTTAAAGTGGCCAGTGAGACAACTCCCGCTGCCCACTCCCTCGGGATTCCACCGGGCCCTGACCCGGCCTTTATCTCCACGGTCAGCAGTCGTGGGGGCTTCAGGAAAGAGGACAAAGGCCCGGTGTCACTGCGGGCGGGGGCTCGGTTTCCTGGCTCTCTGCTCACATAGCCTTTAGCGGTTGTTGGGGAGGGGTGTTAAAAAATGTGTCGAATTTCCTTTTTTCTCCCCCAGAACAAAGAGCAAAAGGCATATTCCTCTTCCCTCCCCGTCCATAGAGATTAAAGTGTCCTGGGCTCCTGCCTTTTTTTTTTTTTTTTTTTTTTTTTTTGCCTGCCTAGACAAGTAGTTTTCCTTTGTACATAAGGGAAAATACTGCGAAAGGTTTTATTTTATTCGATTTGATAATAATATTACTAAGGACAACCCGGCAGGCTGAGGTCCCAACTTGGAGACTCCGAGTCCACCTCCCAGGGTAGCTGGAGCTTCAGCGGCCACTGCCTTGTGCGTTTGGCATCTCTGGGCGCGATCTGAGCCTCCTGCACTTCCTCCTGCCACCCCGCCGTCGAGAGCACCCTGTGCTCAGACTGGGCGAGTCATTCTCCCTCGAATTTTGTTTAGAGCTGGCAGGAGAGGCTCAGCCCACGCCCAAGGATCTGGAGGCTGGAGGCGCCGCCGACAGGCCAGCGAACAAGAGGCGCGGGCGGCCCAGGCCTGAGTCTTCCCAGCGGCTGGCCCCGCACCGGCCTCGTTCCCCACCCGCGGGCGGTGCCTCTGCCGGCTGCAGCTCGGCCCAACCCGCTTCCTGCGTTCGCCCCTCAGGTTTCCCGTTTCTCCACAAAGGCCTAGGGGAACCTCGCCCACAGGCTGACCCCCGCAACCTCCCGCCCAGTGGCTATCTTCTGCTTTTCTGAAAAAGAAAGAAAAAAATTCAGTCATTCGTCCCTGACGGAGCTTCCTGAGGTCTGGGGGTGCCAGCTGGAGACCAAGCGCCTGGGTCGGTGCCGCTTTGCTTTGCGGGTTAACCGGCCCTTTCTCAGAGAAAACCTTGTAAACCCGGGAAGACCGCCTTGGGAAAAGCCAGAGGGTGGTTGGAGGAGACCCCGACAGGGTCCCAGTGCCCACCGTCTTGTGAGTTCAGAGCTCCAGTGTTCACTGCGACAGCAACAGAGTTAGGGCAGGGTGGATGCAATCGCGTGGGCCTGGACCCCGGCTCTTGGGGCACGCGCAAGAGTGGCCGTGGCCGTGGCCGCTGGGTTAGGATGTCCGACTCTCAGAGTTACTACTAAAGGCTTTTCCTTCCTTCCTTTTTTCTTTCAATAGAAGAAGGGTAACCATTATTGAACATTTACTATAAAATGGGCACTTTAACATGAGAATATTTATTTTGACAATCCTGATGTATATACATATATAATTATTTCTTTTTTATAGATGAGAAAACTGAACTTCGAATGGATACTTTGCCCAAGCTTACAGTTATTAAGGGAGGATTGGCTTCATAGCAGTTCTTTCTGGCTGAACAGGCCCCTGTCTTTGCACCATCCTGCACAGGCCACCTCCTAGGAGTGACATGATCCCAGAACAAGCTTGTCACAGCTCATCAGCAAACATCCTATGCCAAAAACAGCCCGCACAGCCACAGTTTCTGTGGTACAATGTGCCAGCAGCTCAGACCCAGACCTGTGCTTCTTTCTCCTCCCAGCAGGCTCCCCTTTGACCCATGAAGCTCCCTTGCACATCAGGCAGCAGGGCCTGTGCCACTCTGAGACCCCAAGCAGGCAACTAGGCTCAGCTGCTCTCAGGTCTCTCCTCAAAATTTCTGAGGCCATTTGCCCCATAGATAGTTGGATGACCTCTGGCTGGCCCCATCTCTTCTTAGGACCTCAGGTTCCTAAAATATAATGTAATTTTGGGTTTCTGGGACCAAGACACTCTTTTTATGACAGCCTGGATCCTTCTCTACAGAAAGCAGAAAGTTGCTAACATTGCTTGGTTTTAAGAATCCTTAATTTTGGGTTGTCCTTAAGGTAGAACTGGAGACATGAAGGGCACTCCTGCGGGCTCCATGGCCTGGTCCCCATCACATGGGAGAGAGGTAAGAGTTCCTGGTCCCATCCTTTCCTACCAGTCCCACAGGCTACATTAAGGAGCAGGGGCTGCCACACAAGGTCAGGGCCCCAGGGTCACCACTGGGTTAGAGCCACAGAGTGGAGATACTGCAGGGCTCCTGAATCTGACCAAACCGATTACTGGCCCCAGACCCCCATCCTGGATGCCAAGAGCCTGGTCCAGTGATTCTGGTGCTCTAGGCCTTCATAAAGGGAAGAGCTCAGTAGAAAGCAAATTGTCTTAGGCAGGACCCAGATTTTTGGCCCATCCTTTCCTGCCAGTTAGAGGGCATATAGCCTGTGTCTGTCCCCAATTTCCACCCACCACTAGGGAGTGCCTCTTGGCCTAACCTCTGGCCTTGGCTTTCAGTAGACCTTGGCAAAGGCTGGATGCACCTAACCTCAGGTGAAAGGTCCCTTCTGCTGGGACATTGGGCAGTGAACTCTTTACTGATGAGGAGGAAACAGGCCAGTGACACCCTCTGGAGCGTGGTGTGGGGCCATTCCCAGAACTCCCTAGGTCCCTATCTCACAGTCCCTTGGTGCATGTACTTCACTGGCAAAGAATTCACCCAGTCTCCCTTGAGAACAGGACACCCACTCCCCAACCCACTTACCCTAGGCAGTTTTAGGAGGACAGAGGTGACTACGAGAATCTGTGTGTACATGTGAGGAGGGGGCTCATCCCAGAAGCAGTGAGTGTGCAAATGTTTACACCCCACTCCATACTCTTCATTCATTCAATACCATGAGTAGCACTCATTACCCAGGACATTCAGAAATCGGCAAGGAATTTGTATCAAATTCTATTTACACTATACTTACAGCACACACTGGCAGACATACATACTTACACCCATGTGGGCTGGCCATCTAGACCAGATTATATGCTAAGGCATAATTGCTACATATCAAGAACTTTCTTAAATACTTTTGCCCTCTCTTAGGGAATTCCTTAAATCAGCTTCTTCAACAGAAACTCAAAAGTGCAAAGAGGGGAGAGGAGAGAGAGGAAGTGAGAGATAAAGATAGTCTGCCATTGCTCCAAACTTTGAGCACTGGGAAAAATGACCAAACTTTAGAGTGTTGGAGAAACCTGTAGGGCTGGAATTAGATAGATGTCTTCTTGTGAGCATCCATGAGGAAGTGGGGTATGATTTGGCTCCCTTTTCTCATCTCCTCCAATCCCTGTGTAGACCAGAAAGTGCCCACGATTCCTTCATTTCATCCTCCTTACTTGGGGAGGCTGCTGCTCTCTTTCCAGCCTTGGGTGCCTCTTGCCTTTCGGTACTCAGAGGCAGAGTCTCTGTCCTGCATTGCTAGCCTAGGCCAACTTCCTCACCTCACTGGAGGTAGGCTGCTACCTGCCCACCAGGGCTCTGCCCCAAAGGCTTCCCTCCCCTGCTTTCTCTTTTCAGGAGAGCAGTTAGGGGAATGTTGACAGCCAGCCTCAGAACAGGGAGCCTCTGCCAGATGAAGCAAACGCTCTGTATGTATTTTGTTATCATTCAGCAAACCAGGAATATACACCCAGACCATAACTGCACACATTACCAATGAGGTATAAATGCAACATACACTGTGGTCCCAGTAAGCACTCCCTAAGTGTTAGCCATATGATTACCACAATGCCCCCATCAGAGGTGGGGAACCTCTGGCTTTAATGCCACATGTGGCCCTCCAGATCCCCAAGTATGGCCCCTCGACAGAAACCAAACTTCATAGAACAAATCCCTTTATTAAAAGTATTTGGTAAAATTTGGATTCAGTCAAAAGTCCACACTCAAGGATCCAGAAGTCCATACGTGGCCCTAAGGCCACAGGTTCCCACCCCTGCGAGGTGAATGACAGATACATACTTCCTCCCCTGTCACCAATACACGACTGACACTGTGCACACACATATGCAGCAGGCACAGACTACAACTGCCCATGGGATACATGTTCACACCACAGAAAGCACAAACAGACAAGCACACAGCAGCCTTCTTTCTTTTCTGCAACTCCCTTTAGCCAGACAGTGTAGCAGTGGGGCACCAGAAGCACCCAGACACCAGGCCTCACCAGCCTCTTGGGCTTCTGACCCAGGCTGAGCCTCCCTCTCCAGCCTGCTCATGCCGGTTCCTGGCCAGCTCCAGCCTCATTCTCAGGGTGATGCCACTGAGAATCCCCATGGCCCTGTCTTCCGTCTGTCTGTCTCTGTCCATAGTCTGGAGGTGGGAGATGACTGAGGGAGCAGGGGACATCCTGAGCAGAAGTCACTTCCCCTTGGACCCAACTACATGTAACAAGGATACCATCCTGAGGTTCCCATAGTCTGACTATAGGTCAGCTGAAGTGAGAAGCCTTCAGTGCTCCCTGCCACGCACAACTGCACACTCAGATCTGTGCCACTGCTGTCCAGGTTGGGAGATGGGGGGCCGTGAGAGACAAGTGGCTGGGCATGAGGTCTAGCCCCAGCTGTGCAGCAGCCTGTGAGAACAGGCTGATACCTGTCATCCCACCAGAAGACAGAAGGCTGATCACCCCTAATCTGCCTGAGAGAGCAAGACAACAACGGTGTCAAACACCCTGTGCATGAGCAGAAGCGCGGATCTTAATTCGTTATTTGAAGATCTCATTAAAGGAAAAGAAAGAAAAAAGATTCGATTTCTGCAGCCGCGCAGTATGTCCAATCCTCCGTGGAACCTCCAAATAGCTTATCCATATCTCAAGGTAGGTGAATTCTGATTTTTAAAAATAATAAAGCAATCAGTCACTTGTTACATTTGTACATAGGTCTGCAGCTTACAGCATATTTCCACAACCAGGATTTTTATCTATTTGGAATAAACTCTTTAGGCTGTTATATTTGACTTGAAAAATTTTAAAGTATGAGAATAATAATGAAAACACAGCCCATACACCTAGTACAATTGTGTAAGAGGTAAAATACAAACTTGCATGGGTGCAAAAATAGAACAAGTCCTACCTTGTGAAAGTCGCGCCTTGTGAACGAACCGCGAACCACGGCAGATAAAGTCTCTCTGCTGAAGTTAAACAGCCGCAACAGACCAGTGATGACACAGAAAACAAACAATCCCTGGGAAAACAAAGCGGCAGCGACAGCCACAAACGCCCCGACACCCCCCTCCCTTGCCCTCAACCTTTGTTTGGCTCACTCTGAAAAAAGATAAAATTTTGCTGAAAATCTCCCTCTTTTAACTAGCTGCTGAACTGACGCGCAACGGAAATAATATAAGTCCGAGCTAAAAGATAGAACAAAAAATTTATTCGAAAATTGACAAGGCGGAAAAAAAACAACCCGAAAAACCAAAACAAACGAATAAAAAACAAACAAACCAAACAAAAAAACCAACAAAAGTGCTCTAGTTCTCTCTAGAAAATTTGGTCCCCCAAACGACAAACTACAGGACAACCAGGTCTAGGGTTTTGTGGCCAGCCGGCTCCCGGCTACAAGCCCGCGTTGGCCGGCCGCTGCCGGTTTCACATTTCTCTTTCGGAAGGTGGGAGAAACAAGATGTTTGAAAAACAAAAACCAGGGAGGGACTAACCATCCCTGCAGCGTATGCCTGGCAGGCAGTGATCTCCCGGCATCCCGGGCTTGCATCGGAAGATCCGGGAAAATTTGTTTCTAATTTTATTTTCGAACCGGGAGAGAGGGAAACTTCCCCAATTCGTAGACGAAACCACCTTTTACCGGGTATATTCTCCCACATCTCAGAACACAGCTTTTTGTAGGCCCGACAGGAACTCTACTGCAAATCTCCCAGAAGAGAAGATGAGGAACACTAAAGCTTTTGATTTTCACGTTTGGCTTTAGCAAACTCCAAGGCCACATACTTCGCCGGTTTTCCCGGTGAATTACTTTTCTTAAAAATATTTGTTTGATTATCTAAAAAAGCCCCACCGATCTTTTAAGCAAAACATTAGCCAGCCGCCGGGCCTGGAGGTGTCCGAAGCCCCGGGATGGAGAGCGGAGGAAACGCAGCCTTCCTCCGTGCGGGGATGTGGGGAACACCCGAGCGCAGGCCGCAGAGCCGGGTTGCCCCGGCTCCCCGCTTGGTCCCAACCCCGGCCCTGTCCTGGGGATCCCCACGGCAAGCGGCTTCTGAACAGCTCCAAGAGGGTTAGCAGAGCAAACAGACATGTTCGTCCTTCCCTTTCTCAGGCGGCGCGGGTCCCGTTGCTGGTCCAGCCCGGCGCTTTTAGCCAAGGATTGCGCGGCAGTCGGACAGGGAAAGCCACGCGTGAGCGCACCGACCTGTGGGAGAAGGCCGAGGGGTCTGCGCCGCCGATGCCCGGCTGCACCTCGGCCCGGGGCGCTTTCTCTCCGCGCGGAATTTTGGCATAGGGTGTCCAGCCCAGACGCTGGGGCTCCGGGAAGAGACGAAGCCTGTAGAAAGAGCGCGGAGAGGCGGCTTCAAGCCAGGGGAGCGCAAGGGCATAGAGGTCAGGGAGGCGAGCACAAGAGGAGAAGCGGAGGGGACAAAGAGGAGCGAGAGGAGCTGAGGGGAGCAAAGAAGCGCAGAGGGGCCATGGGCGCTGCTGGCTCAAGAGGCGGCCCCAGCGGGCACGAGGTCTGGCTGGCGGCGGTGGCTGCAACCAGGGCCGGCATCGCACGTTTCTGCATCCTTGCGTCTGTCCGCGCCGGCATGCTGTGGGTTCTCAGAGATCGAGGCGCGAATGCAGCGCGCTGGTCTTGCTGTCGTGGTCCCAGTAAGAGCAATGCATCATGGCGAGCTCGGGCTGCCGGGCGCAGGCGAACTGCAGACCGGGAGCACTGGTGGGCGCGGGCGCCGGGGGCGCGGCGGTGGCTGGGCTGGCGGGGCTGAGCTGGCCTGGGGGCGGTGCGGTGGCCCCGTGGTGCGGTGGGGCCGGCGGGGGTGCAGCGGCTGCGTGCAGATGGTGCGCGTGCGGATGTGGATGGGGGTGCGGAGGCGGCGGGGGCGCGGCCGGCGGGCCTCCTAGGCCGTTGTACGAGTTCACTACGCCGGGGGGCAGCGCCATGCTCTGCACGCGTGAGTACGGCCCGTACGAGGCGGCCGGGCCCGCCAGCCCCTTGACCACAGCAGCCGCGCCAGGGCTGCCTGGACCCGCGGCCGCAGCCGCCGCAGCCGCAGCCGCTGCGGCCGCGGCCATCTGGCAGGAGGCGTAGGGCATGGGTGAAGGCGGCTGCGGTAGCGGCCATGAGTTGTTGAGGAAGCCGGACTGCAGGTACTTGGGGGGTGCCAGGTAGCCGTAGCCGTCGGCCCCTGCGCCCGCCACGCCGCAGCCGCCCGCTGCGCCTCCGGCCCCGAAGAGCCCCTTGCCGGGCTGGAAGTGCGCGGGCGGCGGCCGGAAGGGCCGCTTCATGCGGCGGCGACGCCGGTAGTTGCCCTTCTCGAACATGTCCTCGCAGGCCGGGTCCAGCGTCCAGTAGTTGCCCTTGCGCTCGCCGCCGCCCTCGCGCGGCACCTTAATGAAGCACTCGTTGAGGCTGAGGTTGTGGCGGATGCTATTTTGCCATCCCTTCTTGTTCTTCTCGTAGAACGGGAACTTGGCGATGATGTACTGGTAGATGCCGGACAGCGTGAGCCTCTTCTCGGCGCTCTCGCGGATTGCCATGGCGATGAGCGCCACGTACGAGTACGGGGGCTTCTGCGCCGGGTCGGGCTTCTCCGGGACTGTCCCACCGCCGCCCCCGCCGCCCTTGCCCGGGCTCGGCGGTGGCGCCTCCGGCTCCTTGACTGTGCGGCCGGTCTCTGGGGCCAGCAGGGCCCCCGCGGCGTCCTCGGGCTCAGGGTAGCTGGCCATCATGACAAAGCCGGCGTGCCGCTGCAGGGCCGCCCCTGCTCTCCTCTCTAGGCGCGGGCGCGGTGAAGTGTTGGGGTGCAGAAGTCCGCTCGAGGCCGAGTCTGAAACTTCTGGAGACTGCGGAGGCCTCTCGCTGCTCTCCTCTCTTCTTTCCCTCTTCTTTCCCTTCCCCTAGGGAGCGGCCGGCGGGAGTGGAGCTCAGCCTCTGGCCATGGGGAGTCCGCCCAACAGAGAGGGGCTCCGGCGCCGCCGCCCCTCCCCGCTCAAGCCAGTCCCCGCCTCGGTGGGTTTTCTTTTTTGCGCTCTTCCCCTCCCCCCACCCCCCGGTTTCCCTAAGCACGACCCGCGTCTCTGGCGGAGCTGCCTCCTGGAGTCCCCAGTGTGCCCGGAGCCTCGCTCTGTTCTGATTCGTATGGGCTCCGCCGAGTTCCGCTTGCGTCAGGCGCCTTCGCCCCTATAGCGGGGCGGCCAGCCGCGCACGGGCGAGTTCATCTCCAAGTCACTTTTTGTAAACGCCTCGCACAGCCTGGACCGGCCTGCCCCCACTCGGCGAGCCTCGGGGACCCGGCCGACAGCCGAGCTCACGCTCTCACGAGCCCCTGAAATCTGCCGGCGCTTGCTCTGCGGACTGAGCCAGGAGATGCCGAGGGCTACGGTGGGGTCCGCCAGTACCCGGCCCGTGCGCAGGGAGCTCGGGATCCAGCGAGGAGAGGCGCTCCAAGCCTCCTCGCAGCTTTCAGGTGAAAGAAAACGACTCTTTTGCTCTGCCCTTTGCTGCTGTCTTGGGGCTAAACTTCTAGCTCGGCGCTGGGGGAGGGGCGAGACGGCAAGGGGGCCGGACCGGGGTGGGGTGGGGAGAGCTGCTCTGTAGCTTTGGGAAAACCAGCCCAGAAACGGGTGTCACTGAACGAAGAAACCTCGGCCTGGCCTGTCCCTCGCGCTCTCAGAGTGAGTGGGCCAGGTGGAGCTGAGGAGAGGATCACTGGGAAGAGAGGTCCAGGGGCGCCGCCTGAATCGCTTCTGCCTTTCTCCGCGTTGCGAGTGGATCTAGGAACCAGGCCACTCTTCGGAATTCGCGTTGTAATTCTCCAGGCTGGAGTGAGGGTTGTGCGTGTGCTTAAACAGCACCAAGTAGATGCCCCTCTGCTCTTGTGCGAACACAGGAGAGGATGTTGCCTGGGGCTTTGGGGAACTGTATATGTGTGTGCACAGGTGTCACATACGGAAATCATGGGGAGAGTCTGTCTCTGAGGCGGGTGAGATGCCAGCTGTCCAGATGCACGTGTGCTGATCAAAAACACAGGTATGCACATGTGCAAGGTGTGATATTTGTATTTATAAGGTAAAACATATTCATACTTACAGATATGTGATGATATATGTATATCAAATATCAGAGTATGGTTGGTGGATATAGCACCTACTCTCTTCTCTTCTATTCTCATTTTTCCTTTCTTTTCTTTCTTTCACAATTCTTCCCTGTCTCCTTTCTTCCCAGCGTATGTATTCTATCACAGCCTGGGAAGAAAAATAACAGGCTGAGGGAGGCATTCATTCAGATCTCTCTTGATGAGACATTTGTTCTAATCTTTTCTCCAAAGGCTCAGGGGTGAGTTCTCACCTCCCTTCAGCAGAAGTATGATTGGGACCCAGTTAGATTAGCACGTGCAGAGATTGTCTCAGGGAAAAATCAGTGCTGGCAAAAAAAAGTCAGGTGTGCCTTTTAACAGTGCCCTTTAACTTAGCCCTAACAAAAAGTCTACAATCATAAAGTGTGAGAGAGTCAGCTGGTGTTTTGAATCCTTAAGCCCCAAACTCCTGGGTGCTGAGGAGGGGGCCAGGATGCTTTGTGGAGAAGGTGGACTGAATGGTGGTATGCAGGTGTGTGTTAGTGACTGGCATGTGTGTCGTGGCTGGCCCAGTGCCTGTCACTACCTCTTCCTCCCAGGCTAAGTAGTCTCTGAAAGTTCTCCTGAAGCCTGAGGAGCCTTCAGTAGCCTGTGGTTCCAGCATCCACAGGCCACCTACATGTGCTGTCTGCTTCTCACCCCAGCCTCTGATCTGCATTCTGAGATGAAAGGAAGAGAGACAGGGTGATAGGGCTCTTTGGAATTCAGCATCTTGAAGATGACTCCAGAGAGGTCAGCAGGGCAGCCCTGGCCTGGTCACAAGGCTCTCCCGAACTCACCACAGTAAATACCCACCTCCACTCCTTATTGAAAATATCCCAAAGTAGCTTGGTGGTTTTTCTGGGCTGTCTCCCACTGCTCCCAACATACATGGGGCAAACGGCACTTCTTCAAAGTCTCTGGGGCTGCGTCCTGAGCCGCAGTGCAGGTGTTTTTCTTCTTCCTTACTCCTACCCACATCTGTGCCCAGGGTATGGGTGGGAATGGTGAGTCAGGTTTGGGGCTGCTGCGGATTGACCCCAGAGCCCACCCTCCCCCAGCGCCTGGGCAGGGGGAAAAACAGCTGGGTCTGGTCCCATCCTGGTAGGGGCTGCTCTCTCCTTTTCTCTCCTTTTTTTTCCTGACCACCCAGGCTGGCTCTGTGCCTCCCTTCCTCTCTTTCTCACTCTCTCTCCCCTTCACAGGCATTTCCGCTGCTCAGCCCGGCAGCAGCCAGGTGTAACAGCATTGTTGTGTGTGTCATCACTTCCCTGAATTCCACACCCGGCTCCCTTTTCAGCCTTTAAGGAGCTTGTGTGTGTGTGTGTGTGTGTGTGTGTGTAGGAGTGGGAGTAAGGGAAGGAGTTCCTTGAAAGGATTTTCTGAGTGGAAAGAAGAGGAGTCCTGATCTTGCCAGATATTGATTTCTGACTGTCCTTTCCAGGAACAGAACCCCCAGCTCAGATAAAGAAGGAGAGGCCCGGTGTGCGCACCCTGGGAGGGGCTGGAATCAGTGTCTCCTCGAGATGTGCCTTCACACGGCTGTCTGGCATTCGAAAAACAGGCAAAACAGGCAAAGCAGGCAAGGAAATGCGGGGCGGGAGTGTGGTGCAGTGATTACATTCAGGTCTGTTCCAGGCCTTTGGGGAGAACCTGGGTCTTCCGACTAGAGGTAGAGGAGCGGAGGGAGAGGGTAGAGTCCACTCCTTGTCGCACCCTGCCCAAGGTGGGTGAGGCGGGCGCTCCAGGAAGCCGTGGGGGCGTTCCTTGGTTTACTTCTCAACTTTCTTCAGCAGGCTGGGTAGGGACCCGCTTCCTGGCAAGGTCGGGATCCTGTCCGACAGGGAATATTGTGCCGAGGCTTTGTGGACTCCAGGCCCGCCCCCTTTCCCCCACGGCATTGCTGCGACGCAGTGACCTCGGGGCGGCGCCCACCTCCCAAGGGCCAGGATCCCGAGCTGGATGGAGCCCTCCGTCACTTCTGCTCAGGTTTTCCAGGTCCTGCAGCTGCAGCTGACTAGCCACCCGCGCCTCCCGCGACTGAGCGCAACCGCTGCTCCCGCACCTCCCCGCAGGCTGGCCCCGCGCCTCGGTGTCCGGACAGCGGGCGCGAGCCATTGACTCGGCTCTGATGGGGCGAGACGCTTTTGCCCCAGGGCCGGGAATCCTGCAACAGCGGCGGAAGCGGCCCTCGCCTCGGGCTCCAGGCCGCCGGGTCCTGCCAGGGAATCGGGGTAGCGGCTCCAGCGCAGGCAGTGCTTCCCTAGCACGGCTTAGCTTTGTCGGGGCCGCCGCAAGCCCAGGTCCCGCGGTCCCCTTTCCTAGCGGGGCCCTGAAACATCCGCGGCTTCTCACTTCTCACTGGAGAAAGGAACCGAGCCTGCTGCAACCCTCTCTTTATGGGCTCGGCCACTGCGGCGCATGGCGGGACAAGAGAAGCTTCAGTGTGCTATTAGTACATCTCCCACAACTGCACACCTCGACAACTGTCAGCTCCCTCCTTTCCTCAAGGACTCCACGTCCCTTTGTTCAGGTCACATTCCTCCATCCAATTCTCTCTCTCAGTCAACTCCGAATCCCTTCTAGTTCTCCTTTTCCCCACTACTCTCTCACCCTCACCTGCTGCACATACTAGTTCAGATCCTGCACATTGATGCACACATGTCAGCCTGATGCGCATACTCTAAGCCTCGTCACACACTGCACACCCACCCTCTCATGACACAGAAGGACCTCTTGGCTCCATGTCTGCGAGTCTGACTCCCAGAAGCCTGTTGATTCTCTGATGTTCTTGGCCTGTGGTTAGGGTGACTGGACCACCACCTGGGCGTTCCCATGGCGGGGTTGCTGCTTAGAGTTCCTTTGAGAAGCTCAGGCACAGAACATGCCCCAGATGCACTTTAACACACACAGGGCACTCACACAGGCTTCATCTCTGTTTTGCAGCGATGCTGAGCTCGCAGCTCAGACTGACAGGCTGCAGCCCTAGGGCCTTGCCCAGGTCTTGTGCACACACCCACACCCCGCCAGGCCCGCAGCCAGTGGGTATTAGTCTGCCTGGTTGGGATTAGCAGAGTCACTTACCCAAGTATGTGCTGGAGAGAGAGTAGGGGAGTGGAGAGAGAGAAAGAAAGAGAGGTTGAGAAAGGGAAAGGAGAAGCCACTTCCCACTCTGGGGAAGAACTCACAGATGAGAGCTGTTTCCAGTTGGTAAGTGTCTTCTTGAACTCTTCCCTCTCTCTCCTGGGAGGGCTAAAAGGCAGCAGGCCAGTGCTCTGGGCTTCTCCTTACCTCACTGATGTAATGTTGAGTTGTAAGCCACCAGCACCTCTTTGTCCTGAGGAGTGTGTGTCCTACCCTCTGTCTGGCAGACTGCAGGGCACTTGGAGGCCTTTCTCATGGTTGAAGCTAACTCAGGGAGAAAAGGCAGAGGGGTCTGATTCCTGGGTCAGGTGAGGGCCTCCTGCCTCCAAAAACCTCTTGGGGTGCACCCAGAGAGAGAATTCTAAGGTGGCAAGAGCTGCTGACCAGCTTCCTCTGATATCCCCAGTGACTTTCATGGCCCAAAGCCATTTTGTTCAGCCCTGAACAGCGAGTGCCTTGCCCACTGGGCCCCAGACTTGTTTGGGAGAATGATGTATTGTTCAAAGTTGCCTTGTTGCCTTTCTCCACATCTAGACTATACAGGTTGATGTATTTTTTTAAACATTTTTTTTTAATGTAACCACTACCTGGATCAAGATATGGAATCTTTCTGTCACCTCAGAAGGTTCCCTCTTGTCTTTTTCCAGTCAATACCTGTTCCCAAAGGTAACCCATATTCTGATTTTTATCACCATAAGTTAACTTTGCCTGCTTTGAGTTTCATATAAATGGAACATCTTGCATGTACTCTTTCATGACTGTTTTCTTCTGCATAACATGTTTTTAACATTCACTGGTTTTGTGGCATGTGTCAGACAGTCATTTCTTTTTTTATTGCTGTGTAATATTCCACAACTTGCTTATCTACCCACTGATTGATGGACATTCATTTCCAGTTTGGGGATATCATAAATGAAGATGCTGTCCACAATGTTGTACATGTGTTTTTGTGAAAGGCATTTCACAAGTCTTGAGTGAATATGTAGGAGGAGGCATATACTTAGTTTTAGTAGATATTGCCAGTTTCCAAAGTGGTTGAACCAACTACAGTGATATACAAATATATAGACATGCTATAACAGGGCCTTTTCCTTATAGACAACATTCCTTAAAGACTATTATATACTTGCAGCTATTATTATTATTTTAAAGTAAAAAATAGCTATCCTTTATTAAGTACTTATTTTGTGCCAGGAACTTTCCATGCATTATCTCATTCATTTTTATGAGAAAGCTGAGGGGCTGGTACTATTCTCAGTTTACAGATGAGGAAACTGAGGCTCAGAGAAGTTGAGTAACATGCCAACAGCCCCCAGCTAATAAGTGGCAGCTTGCCTTTGGAGCCCCGAGTTTCACCTCTGTGCATGTACCTCTGTTTGTGCCTGCAAAGGCAGGAAGTCCTTCCTTTCATCTGACCAAATCTGGCTGCTGGTTAAGAGACCCTTTCCTATTAGCCTCTGGTCCTTTCCATGTACCTTCTTACAGCCAGGCTTGAGATCTCTGCACACACACATGTGCACAGTTTCTCTCCCACAGCTACGCATACTCACTGCAAAGAAGGGCACGGAAACCAGTTTAGTGAAAACTTCAGAGCTTGCCAAGTCCTGGGCTCAGCAACCTGATGGTGTTCCTCTCAGGGAATTTGCAGAAGATTGGACCGGGGATCCATCTGTTTCTGGATGCTACGGAGGAGAATTCAGAGGCATTCTTTCCCTGGGCAGAGATGAGAATTTGGTTTTTCTCCCAGCCAAGCCCAGAGTTGGCTTCAAGGACATCAGCCTGGGGCATCCCTCTGCAGGGTTTGTCCAGGGATGTTCAACTTGCCTTAAAGGGAGGCAATTGCCTAAATATGTACCTTGCCCTGGAAAGTGGTAAGTGGGGGAGGATGTGTGTGGTGTGAGCAGGGAGAGAGCAGGAAGTTGGGGAACTGCACTTCTGGGCAGAGTGCTTGACTGGACCCTGTGGGATATGGTCACTGTGGGGTAGGAGAGCCAGCAGCCTGCTCCTTAAGACCACATGTTATCAAGTCTCCAAGCGCCTGGGCTTGACACAGAGGAGTGTGCCACCCTGTGGGTAGACGCCATATGTGGGCTTTACACTCTGTGCAGCTGGCTCCTCCTCAGGCCCCTTTGTAGACTAATTGAGACTTTACTGGGCTCTGGGTTTGTAATTGGGGGTAACTGCTGACAGGCTGCTGTGGTGGTACAAGCAGGTTTTTGTTGGGGAAGTGGTAGTCAGGATTTGGGGGCTTTGGGTAGGGACAGTCCAAGATCCTGATGTGCCCTGTTACAGGTACCTTCTTGGCCCTGGCCTTTTGCTTGGAGGCAGCACTTCTGAGGAACAGGGACTGGTAGCATGTCTGCACAGGAAGGGATCCCCTGTGTAGGTGATGGGAACTCAGGTCCAGAAATATACAAAATACACAGAGGTAGTTAGTGCATATAGAACAGAGGTCTTGATGTCTGGTACTGCCATCTACACACACCACTGTTGACGGGGCGAGAGGCACTATGGTGGAATGGCTAACATGGACCTCTGTTCTGATTTTTACTGATATCAGCCTTGAAAATTTTGGAACCTTGCCTTGCTTCAGAGTTTTAAATTTTCATCAGTTTTTGAATAGGCAATGTATTCACATAGACCAACATTTAAAAATATAGAAGCCTTGCAGTGAAGTCTCCCTCCCACTTCTGTCCACAAGTCAACCTTCCCACCCACAGGCAACAAGTGATTCTGGTTTCATGTATATCCTTCCAGAGCGTATGCACATACAACCGTGCACAAATACATACTCCTGCACTCCCTCACCTTTTGCCCATGGCAGCAGCTAATGCACAGTGTCCTGCACCTTAAAAACATTTTAATATTGGCTGGTCCTAGTGCAGTGGTGTTTACAACTAATTAATCACAACCAGTTACAGATTCCTTTGTTCCTTCTCCACTCCTGCTGCTTCACTTGACCAGTCTAAAAAATTTTTTTCATATCAATGCATCTCTTTTTAGGGCATGATATGTAGGTTGTTTCTGATCCTCTGCTTTTATAAGCAATACTGTACTGTATAATTTTATCTATACCTAATTTTGTAGATATGTGCATGTATTTATAAAAAAAATTTCTAGAAGTGTAAGAGTTGGGTCAAAGGGTACATGCACTTATAACTTTGATAGCTTATGCCAAATTACCTTCCTTATAGATTGAAACAGGATATGCTTCTGCCAACAGTTTACAGCACTCCTGTTTCTCAGAGACTCACTAACACAGGCCTTTCTTTCTTTTTCTTTTTCTTTTTTTTTTTTTTTTAAGAGACAGGGGTCTTACAATGTTGCCCAGGCTGACCTTGAACTCCAGGGTTTATGTGACCCTCCTGCCTCAACTTCCCGAGTAGCTAGGGCTGTAGGTACACTTCACTGTGTCCAGCAGGTCTTTCTTTTCAAGAAAGAAATCTTACAGATATAATTGAGGACCCCTCTGTTCCCTTCCTTTATCCCCTCTGTCCCTTTCTCTCCTGACGTGGTCACCATGGTAAATTTGGTGCTTAATATTCCCATGTCTGTTTTTGTACTTAAACTGTTATACAAGTGTATCCATTCCTACACAATACTTGGTATAGTTTTGTTTCATAACTTTATATAAATGGTATCCTGCTGTTGAAGAAAGACACGTGCTTGCTTTTTCATTCAACCTTATGTTTGTAAAAAAGTTCCTGGTTAATACACAAAGACAAGCTCCATTCATTCTCCCTGTGTCACATCATACCATTGTATGAACACACTGCGGTTTATTTATCCATGTTCCTGTTGAGAGACGTTGGGTTATTTCCTGTTCTTTACTATTACCAGTAGTCCTGCTATGGACATTCTTATGCATGTCTGCTAGTGTTCGTGTGCCACAGTTTATCAGGAAGTGGGACTACTGGATCAAAGGTCACAGGCATTTTCAACTTCATCAGTTATTGCTGAGCAGAGGCTCAGCATTAAAACAGAGAACGATGCCTACTGGTAAGAGGGATGGTAGGGTGGAGAAAATATGGGCTAGGGTTCCAGAAGGTCTGGACTTAAATCCTGGCTTTGTGATGATTTATTAGCTGCATGACTTTGGACCCACTCATTATCCAGACTCTCTGTGCCTCAGTTCCCTCATTTGCAAAATGGTGATGATATTAATAGTTCCTAGGTTGCAGAGTTCTTTTTTTTGAGACAGAGTCTCACTCTGTTGCCTGGGCTAAAGTGCCATGACCTCATCCTAGCTCACAGCAACCTCCAACTCCTGGGCTTGAGCAATCCTGCCTCAGCCTTCTGAGTAGCTGGGACTACAGGCATGCGCCACCATGCCTGGCTAATTTTTTCTATATATTTTTAGTTGGCCAATTAATTTCTTTCTATTTTTGGTAGAGACGGGGTCTCGCTCTTGCTTAGGCTGGTTTTGAACTCCTGGCCTTGAGTGATCCTCCTGTCTCGGCCTCCCAGAGTGCTAGGATTACAGGCATGAGCCACCACACCCAGCAGGTTGAGTTCTTGAGAAGACAAATGAGATAACTATGTGAAAAGATTTAGCATAGAGTATGCCATAAAGGAAGCACTAAAAAATCCCAGTAACTATTAGTAATATAAAATTAATATAACTAGTAATGTTTTGTTATTAATATCATTACATTGTGTCTTTAATCCCTTTTTTAAAACCTGTTATTGTGGCACATTTCAAATCTATAAAATAGGAGAGTACAATGAACCCTCATCTGTTTTCCTCTATAGCCCCACCCATTTCTTCACCCCTCTCCCACTAGATTATTTTGAAGCCAATCACAGACATCATGTCTATTCCTTCATTTGTAAATATTTCAGTTTATATCCTTAAAATATAGGCACTTAAAAAAAGAACATAGCTATCATACCATCATTGTACCTAGAAATTAAGAGTGATTTTTTAGTATATGGAATACTCAGCTAATGTTCAAATTTTCTCAACTGTCTTAAAAAGTTTTTACAGTTGGTTTGTTTGAGTCAGTATCCAAATAAGATCTATACATTACATTTGGCTAATATGTCTCTTAACTCTTTTAATCTGTAGATACCTCTCCTCAATTTCTTTTACAATGTATCTGTTAAAGAAAGTGGGCCACTTGTTCTATAGAGTTTCTTACAACTTGGATTTTACTGATTACATCCCTGTGGCATCCTTTAACATGCTCCTATGCTCTCTGTATTTCCTGTACATTGGTAGATCTAGAGGCTTGGTTAGATACAAGTTTGTTATTTTGGCAAGAACACTTCACCAACAGTGTTGTATAGTTCAATCAGGAGACACTGGTGCCTGGCTTGTTTCTCTTTTGAATTTTAACAGCCAGTTAATATCGATGCCTAGAGCCACTATTCATTAGGGTTTGAGAAATGGTGATATTTTCATTCTATCATTCCATCTTCATGAATTAACTATTCCATAAAGAGAAACTTTTCCTTATCAACCATTTGGTTGCCCTGTGGTAGGGCCCGTGAAGGATTGGCAGGATGAATGATGGACTCTTCTTATATTTAATGACAATGATGATGGGACTCCAGGGGTCATTTAAGAAATGGCTAATTTTATGGGTTCTGGAAGATATTAGGCAATGTCTTTCATCCAAAAGAAGAAAGGGGCTGGGCGAGGTGGCTCACGCCTGTAATCCTAGCACTCTGGGAGGCCGAGGC
>VBSM01000272.1:547760-571725 GCA_008086735.1 Cheirogaleus medius
AACTCCTGAGCTCAAACAATCTGCCGGCCTCGGCCTCCCAGAGTGCTAGGATTATAGGCGTGAGCCTCCATGCCTGGCCACAAACAATTTTCTTAAGATGACTAGATGAAAGTGGAGAGAAAGAGTAGTAGGAGTGTTCAGGGACAATTCATATACGTTGACATATATGTACACACACACCCACACATCTGATGAGAATAATCTGAACATGTTTATGGGGGGAGAGGGAGAGGAGGGAGGGATGAGGATCCTGGCCTCTGGGGACAACCTATAGCTACCCTTGTCTTGGAACTGTGTCTCAGATCCTGGCAGCACCTGAGGTCCCTATGGCTTCTCCCTGGCTTCGGTTGGCAGGGTCTTGGGTCCCGAATCTTTTCCTTTTCCCATCTGATATCCAGACTTGTATCAGCCATCCTGAGCATTGAAGGGAAGCAGAACTCTGTCTTGGTCCTTTGCTCAGGCTGTTGATGCTTTGGAAGGGACAGCAAGTGTCAGTGAGAGATGGCTTCTGCTGGGCAGTGGGGAAGAACCTGCTCAGAATAATTGGGCCATCTCTCATGGTGATGATTGCACGAACCTCACCATGGGGGAACCTCTAAGAGTCCTACCAGGTCTAAGGAACTTGACTTGGGGGACAGGCTGATCCTCCCTTGTGAGTGGTTGCTGGTTCGAGTGCTGAGGCAGAGATCATCTGCTGACAAACATGTACAGCAAGTCAGGAGCAGGTGCCAACCCATGGATCTGCTTCTGTCCAAGTTTGGTTCTCAAGATTATTTGTCAAATTGATAAAAGAAAGTCTGATTTTTAAAATAACCTGGGCTTGATTGGGTGCAGCCAGGCAGATCGGACCTGCAAATTCTTATGACTATTCTTCTAACCATCCTTTTCTGGGAAGCTCAGGCTCGTTATGCAAGTGTCTTTCCCACTAGGCTCTTTTTTTTTTTTTTTTGAGACAGAGTCTCACTGTGCCACTTGGGCTAGAGTGCAGTGGCATCAGCCTAGCTCATTGCAACCTCAAACTCCTGGGCTTTAAGCAATCCTCCTACCTCAGCCTCCCGAGTAGCTGGGACTACAGGTACATGCTACCATGCTGGGTTAATTTTTTTATTTTTAGTAGAGACTGGGTTTCATTCTTGCTCAGGATGGTCTCAAACTCCTGAGCTGAAGTGATGCTCTTGCCTTGGCCTCCCAGAGTGCTAGGATTACAGGTGTGAGCCACTGAGCCCAGCCACTAGGCTCTTAATATAGGGTTTTTATTACTTTAAAACTCTTTTTGTATTGATTTATATCACACACATATATTTTTCTTTTTAAAAATCAACTTTGCTGAGATATAATTTTCATATGATAGAATGCACCCATTTTAAGTGTACCTTTTGGTAAGTTTTGACATGTTTTAACACCCACATAATGAACTCCTCAACAAGATATAGAACACCTGTCACCCCAAAAAGCTCTTTTTGCAACTTCCTGGTCAATCCCTCACTATACCCATAGCCACAGAAAACCACTCATTTGCTTTCTGCCACTATGGATTAGATTTGTCTTTCCAGAGTTTCATATGAGTGGCATTATACCTTATGTTGTCTTTTGTATCTGGCTTCTTTTGCACAGCATAGTATTTTGTAGATTCATCTGCATTGTTGAGTGTATCCATAGTTCATTTATTCCTATTTTTCCTCAGGTAGTATTATTCCATTGCACATATATCTCCTAATTTACTGAATAGGTAGTATAGACACATGGTTCAAAGTTTTAAAAGTAGACGAGTCTTTCCCACCCCATTTCCTAACCATTTTCTCCTCACAGCCTTCCAGTATTACCAGCTTCTTGTGTATCCTTTTATGCAGTTAGAATCAGATGTGCATGTGGGATCTTTCTTTAGAAAATATATCTAATTTTGCAAATGTGTGAGTATCATCCTCGAAGTGGAATTGTTGGGTTAAAGGGTTCATGCGTGTGAGTTTGACAGATATTGACAAATTCCCCTCCATAAAGGTGTTGCAGGCTGGGAGTGGTGGCTCATGCCTGTAATCCCAAAACTTTGAGAGGTCGAGGCAGGAAGATCTCTTGAGGCCAGGAGTTCGAGAGGCCTGGGCAACATAGTGAGACCCTGTCTCTACACAAAAACAAAAAAATTAGCTGAGTATGGTGGTGCATGCTTGTAATCCTGGCTACTTGATAGGCTGAGGCAGGAGGATTGCTTGAGCCCAGGAGTTTGAGGCTGTAGTGAGCTATGATTGTGCCACTGCACTCTAGCCTGGGCAACAGAGTGAGATTCTGTTTCAAAAAGGGGGGAAAAAAAGGCAATGCAGGTGCCCCCAACTTTGAAAAAATTTTTTGAAAAATTTTCTAATGTAGAGAAAAGTTGAAAGGATAGGATAATGAATATGTACATAATATAGATTTTTTACATGTCATGAGTTTATTTACAAACATATCTAGAGTTTGATCCATTCTTCAAAGAGATCGCACCTCTTAAAACGCTCTTGGTATCTGTTAAATGGATGAACTAAAACATCCTATTTCTTAAGCAGTTGGTGTCTTACTATAAAGAAAGATGTAGCAAATCCAGATCCAAGTACAAAGTCATCATAATTAGTGACTGCCAGTTATTTTCTGCTGAAAATGGCACATTCTTCCTTGGGCCCTCCTCACAGTGGCCCAATGGACCACAGAGGCTGTGGGCCTCGGGTGCCCTGTCCCAGCAGTGCTGCTAGACGCTTTGCGACAGGTGCAGAGACCAGAGGCGGAAGAAGTGGTGGCACCACACCAAGTCCTTTCTTCACGACCTCGTTCACCTGTAGGATAGACTTTTGACAGTGAAGAAAGTTGGCTAGTTTAAAGAGGATAGAGACATCTAAGTCTGCAGAAGAAAGTAAACCCGTAGGATTGTCACTTTGCACATGCAGGGGGTTTCGGCTTCACACTGTGAAACTCAGCGAACCTGCTCTCAGTCACACAGTCTCCGGTGCCTGCTGCTTGCGTTGGCTTAGAGGTGACAGGTCTCTGACCACCCAGGTGGGGTTGTTCAGGATGTTTCTGTACAGAGTAGCTCGTTAGGTCCCGACCTGAGCTGGACAGGGCAAGGGCTCTAGTCTGGGATGTGGGTGTGAGGGGGAGCTTGGCCCACAGGTGCCCCGATGCTGGAAGGGGAGTGACTGCATTGGTGTGGGCATGAGGCCTGTGTGTGCGTGCGTGTGTGTGAACAGTTCATCTCCACGCTGTGGCTGGTGCGGGCCTTGGAATGTGCCAACCTTATGCTTTTGCTCCAGTGGCTTGAGGGGACCACAAACTACCTTAGCTATAAAGCCCAGGCTGGTCTCGCTCTGCAGCCTCTCCTGAGGAGTTCCCACCTGGTCCCTTGCATGCCAGCCACGCTGGTGTTCCAGCTCCCATCATTCTCCTTCCTAACTCTTGCTGTCGTCTGCATCCGGAAGCACTCCCTCATGCCCACTCACCGCTCAGCTCCCCCGCTTCTCCCAGGTAACATCGATTCATCCCCCAGCATTCAGCTTAAGGGACACTTCCCTGGGAAGCCTTCCCCAACCCTACACAGGGCAGAGCCTCTGGACTCAGTTCTCCTACGGTGTTTGTCACTATTTGTTTTTATATATTTCTCTGGTTTCACCTTAGCATCTGTTTCTCCTCTTACCCCACAAGCATCATGCAGGCAAGGGTTGTATCTGTTTTGAACACCATTATTCTCTGTGTTCTAACAGAGATTGGCCCTTGGTAGGTGCTTGGTAAATGTTTGCAAAGTGAACACACGAGGCCTTTCGATAGCATAAGCATGTAGTTTGTAGTCAGAACTGGGAGTGAATTCTATTTCTTCCTCTTGGCAAATTACTGAACCTCTCTGAGCTGTAGTTTCTCCATCTGAAAAATGGGTATGATAACACTGCCTCTTGGAGCTGTTGGGAGCATTCGGAAAGTGCTGGGCAAATAGCAGGTGCCTGAACCTTGGTAACTATCATAGTATCATCTTTGATGCGAAGCCAGTGAACACATTTGCTCACGGGCAGCTTGTGCTCTTGGTGACCGGTGACAGCTGGCCTCACTGTCTGGGAACAGGTTGGGCCTCATGTGGGGGCTCAGTATCCCCCTTCCCCAGGAGATGAAGGTGGCTCTGGAGCTAAGCTTTGAGGAGGTCATTGTGCCACTTGGCAGCTGCCACCAAGACCTTGGAGGGAAGACAGCCCTGGAGCACCTCCAGTCACTGGCCTGGAGGGAAGCAGCAGGGAGCCATGGGAACGGGGGAGGGGGGAAGCCAGGTGGTCCCAGGAAGCTGCAGGCCTGGCTGGCAGGCAGGCGGAAAGGGACTGATGAGAATGTCAGGGCTCTGGAGGGGATAGAGTTTCTGCCGCCTCCAGCTGCCCTAAGCTGCCTCTGCTGTTTTCCAGGGGGACCCAATTACTACTCTCTTGTGGAGCCAGGGCCACCGGAGATCCCAGAGATCCTGAGGAGGTAGGAGGCGGCTCCCAGCAGGGCAGGAGGAGCCTTTAAAGCCTCTCCAGCCATACACCTGTTCCTGATCATCTGAGATTTGGGGCCTGGTTTGGGGAAAATGTTAGGACTTTTGAACATGGTCCCTCAGGTCTTCATGGAACCTCAGGCTTTCAAAGTGGTCTCGTAAGTGCCAACTCATTTGATCTTCTGCACAGCTTGGGAGCTGCCTGGACAGGGTTTGTTGGCCTCTTTGCACAGACAGTTACCCTGTAGTCCAGAGAGGGGAAGCCAGTTAAACTGGCTATAGCCACCAATGAGTAAGTGATCCAGGACTTCTTTCTCTACAGAGCCTTTCCTTGTGCCATTCAATCAAACAATTAAAATACAGCTAGCCATAGGCCCCACCGTGCCCTATTCTGTCCCACCAAGCTTTTATCCCTTGTTTACATTACCTGCCTGGCCTTTGAAGGTATTTGAGCAGCAGTCCCTGCCCAGCATGCTGCATGTGCCCAGCTTTGTCCTGGGTGCTGTGGAGGATACAGGGAAGGTGGAGTGTTTTCTAACCCCATGGGGTGGATGGCCAGACGTGCCCTCCAAGAGAGCAGCCTACAATCCCGGGTATGCCACCAAGAGGCCATGTGATGCCAGGCCTGAGGGTGCTGAGCTGGCCCCTGAGTTGGACCTCCGCAGGGGACTTGGTGAGGCTGAGAGCAGGGAGGGCATTCTAGTAGGGAGTCTACAACGGCAAATATAGAAAATAAAGAAGATATTAGGATTTCGTGGGATGGAGAGAAGGCCTTTCTGTGTAGAGGGAATTTTGAAGGTTCATAGCTTGAATCCATTCATACTTCAAATGCTTACTGAGAGCCCGTGTATGTCAGATGCCAACTAGGCACTCCCTGCACCTTATCTGATTTCATCCTGGTTACAGCCATGGAGATAGACATTTTCCTCATTTTACAGATATACAAGAGTGAGTACACTGATGAAGTATATTGAAGTTAAATGACTTATTCAAGCCCAGTATGACTCCAAAACCCATGCTTTTCCCATACAGAAGGCTCCTGGGTACACATGGGGCAGATGAGAGGATGAGGCTTAGGAGGCATTAAAGGTGGTAGGAACGGCATAGGCAGAGGCAAGGAGGCAGGACCAAATTGGCTGTGCTTGGCAGTCAGGGAGGCAGAGGTTTGATTGATGCAGAACTTCCTGCTCAGCCCCTAATACCTCCATCAAGGACCACTTAAGGGCCGAGCAGCTGTCAGATAGGCCTGTCTTTCCCAGCATGCTAAACTCTGCTCCAGCTGGGCCCATCTGCAGACTTTCTGGTACTGCTGGGTTCTTTTCCAGCTCTCCACCTCTGCTGTTCCCCCCACCTGAGCATCATCCCCTATCCTCTCTACCTATCCAAATCCTGCCCATCCCCTGTGGCCCACTAGAAATTTTAGCTCCTCCTGGAAGCCCTTCCTGACCACTCCAGTTGCCCTGGTTCTTAGTTGAGGATGTCTGGGCCCCTTTGTGAAGTCTGTCTCATCTCCCCAGTTTATAAGCTCCCCATGTTAAGGCAGGGGCCAAAAATCCTACCCATCCTCCACAAGCCCCACAGGCATCATAGGCAGTGGTAGCCTGTTGATGAGACATTTACTGTGGGCTGGGCAAGGGGCCAAGCCCTTGAACATATTTCCTGATTTAGTTCTCACAGTAACCCTATGATGCAGCAACAAGGCAAATGCTCCCTTTTGAGGACAAGGCAACTAGAGACTTAGAGGCTAAATAGCCTGCCTAGAGGTGGAGACCACCCTTGACTCAGTCCTGCTCTGGAGCCCATGCTCTTGACCTCTCTGCTTGCCTTGAGCAACTGTGAAGCTGGAGCAAGCTTTGGATCTGAACCAGCCCCGGATATAGAGGTGACTTGAACAAGGTCCCTGCTCGCAGGTACCCATGGTAAGAGATGGGTGGACATCTCTTACCATGGGTAAGACATGGACAGTGTGGGTCCAGCAAGGTGGCTGGCCTCTTTGCAGGTGCCTTGTAGCACACCCTCTCCTGTTTTTCTGTTCTTTCTTTTGTATGCTAGTGGGGTGTGTGTGTGTGTGTGTGTGTGTGTGTGTTCCTATAAATCCGGTGCTGCCTTTAATCAGTTTCCACTTGGAAAGTGAGCCAGTGTGGCCACAGCTTGAGGAGGGTCAAAATAAGCCCAGCTGGGGCAATGAGGAGAGTTTGGGGCTTCTTCTGCAGCCCCTGATGCCCACAGCTCAAGGGTCCTGGCCCCACTGAGGCCTTGAGGCCCCCATCTTCCTGCCCAGGCGGGATGAGCCATCCTGCAGGCAGGCGGCGGGCCAGGAATGCAGCCTTCTGGCCAGCTCCTGCCAGGCAACTCTGGGAGGCCCCCCAGCTCCTCCAGGCCATGGCTCTGCTGGGGAAGCTGAGGATTAGGGGCCTAATTCCACCGAGAATCCTGTTTTTCTTAGCCTCACACAGATTGCTTTTTAGGAAAGGCCCCTCATCTAATTAGCCTGAGTCAACAGCTCCATTTATTTGGACACGTGATGTTATGAAACGGGCTGCTGCCCGTGTGTTTTCGTACCGCATATCTGGGCTGCCCCTCCAGAATGGCATCAGGAGAGAGGCACTGCAGGCCGCCTGGGCTGGCGACAGCCCAGCCCAAGGGGCTCCCGAAGAGGCCGGAAGGGAAGCCATAGGTTTGCTGGGGGTGGCGGGGAACTGTGCTCTCTCAGATTTCATAACAAGAAAGTGACCCACCAAGTGTCCTCATATCCAGCTTCCTCTCCCATTGGTGTTTCTGAACTAAAATAAAGAAGGGATTAGGGGTCCTTTGACCAAAACGCCTTTCTCTGTTTCCTATCAGAATCAAAAGAGACTTCTACAAGGGGCTTTACCACATCCATAGGCACCTAGGACTTTTTGGGAAAGGAAAAGCAACAATAGTTACTATTATAGTATTAACCATTTACTATGTATATTGTGCTAAACACACCACATATTGAATCTCTCTCTCTCTCTCCCTCTCTCATACACACACACACACACACACACACACGCACACGGTCTCTCTCTCTCTCTCTCTCTCTCTCTCTCTCTCTTTCTCTCTTCCCCTACTCTACTATCTTTATCTGCCTGGTGAAAGTGAAAGCCCCTCTCCCCTCTCCTATGTTCAATCCCCTCCTTACTCTCTTCCCCCTCCCCCAACTTTGGTGTTTATCTTTCCAGATTCTTTTCTGTGCATCTCTATGCATACACATCCTATATTATTTCTAACCCTAAAAATATTCCTTCAAGAAAGGTATTAATATCTCCATTTTACAGATGAGAAAACTGAAACAAAGAGAGGCTAAGTAACTTGTTCAGGGTCACACAGCCAGGAAGGAGCGGAGCTGGGTTTGAAATCCAGGCCTGTGTGACTGCAGAGACTGATGGGCCAGCCCTGTCGCTCTGGCACCACCCTGACCCCAGCAGGTCCCGGGCTTTGGCCTTAATAAATTGCAGTGTGCTTCTTACCTGTGTCTCCTCTTGCCGCCTCTCTCCATGTGGTTATTATTTTTGCCAAATGGGTCAGTGAAGATGGCACTCAGTACAGTTATGCCACATGGAAGTCACCCTCTGCCCTGCCTCTGCCTTTCCCCTGCCTTGAATCATGGCCAACCTAATGGTTTTACTTAGACTGCTCTGCTTTGTGCATCCAGGGCCAGATGGAAATAAATGCCAGCAAGGGTGACCTTGCCACATTTTCCCCAGAGTGTGGTTGGTCAGTGTGCACATACCCCAAACCACTGAGCACTTGAGGCTGAGTGTTCACCCCTGTCTGGCCAAATAGGACATTGTTGTGAAGAGCAACAGTTCAGCACAGAGTTTTGGGGGCACCTGCCACACGTGGGGAGTCTGGGAAGGTAACTAGTCATTGCTTACTCCTGCCTGGGAGATAAGTCCAGTAGGAGGAATGTTTTCCTTTTTATAATGGGGGTTCTTGACCAGGAACTGCCATATGTGTGTGTGTAAGATACTAAAATTCATTCTCACAATTGTTGTAGGCTGAAAAAGTGGAGGACTAGGAGAGGCAGGAGTCAAAGACATTGCTTGATGGACTGAAAAAACAAATTCCGGTGCTGGGCCTGGAGGCTTCTTAAAAAGGTAATGGGACCTTTTTTCCTGTTGAACTTTCAAACCTTCTGACCCTGTACTTTCTGCTCTGGAGTTTATCAGGGACACGGGGGCCAGGAGTGTAGCACGACTAAAGTTACTGGGACAAAGCTGGAGGCAGGTCAGCGCTCCACAGGGGAGTCCCAAGGGCCTGCAGGCAGCCACTGCCACCAAGAACTTCTAAGGCCAAAGAGGGGAAGCCCCGAAACCAAACATCCCTGTACAGTTCCAGGCAAATGTGTTCCTCATCAAGGCAGATACAAACAAAGTTTATTAAAAAGCCTTCTAAAGGGACATTCCAAATCACCAGCAGGCCTCCTCGAGGTGACTGTCCATTCTTTGGCGAACTCTCATTTCAGCCTTGTTGGAGCTTTTCAAACACCCAGTCACCAATGTATCCAGGAAGGAAAATAAACAGGGGGCTCAGGGTGACCTGGCTCTCAGCACAAGCCTGCACTTTCTGACACCACAGCCGGCGGGGTTGATAGGAGTGACCCGGGAATCCAGTACAAACAGGGCGGCGAGGCCTCTTGGGCTGTGGGGGTGGGACCCCCCTCTTTGTGTCCTAATGGCAGCCCACCAGGAAGAGGAAGGGCTCCCGTGGTTGCAAAAATGGCGGCTTGGAACAGTGGAATGAGCTCTGGACCAGGAGAGTCACGCGCCTTTTGCATTCTGGGAGGAGGAGAGGGCTCTGCCACCAACGAACTGGAATTTCCTCACCTATAAAATTGGTGGTTTTCCCAATAAATGGGAGTGGGGTTGCTCTGGTTGGAGTGGGGCACAGGGGCCCCAGAGGCTGGCACACAGCATGTAGGGGTACCCTGTGCATCACTAGGTCCCTGCAGAAAGCGGTTTAATACCCTCCTCCCAGGATTTAAGATTCTATGATTTTAAAATAATCTGAGTGTACAAATGGACCAATAAGCAAATTGTGACCCAGAACTCTCCATCTCCATCGCCACCCCAGCAGCCAAGCTACCATCATCTTTGGTAATTGCTTCTTTTTATTTTTTGGTAGTTTATTCTTGCTTACATGATTGTTTGATTTATGTCTGCCTCCCCTACTAGCTTATACACTGTGTAAGGGCAGAGACTGGCCCTTTTTGTATCCTTAGCATACATCTTACCTAGCCCTCCATAAATATTTGTTGAATATCTGAGTGAATAACTTTATTTTATAGTTTTTATTCATTTTTGGGGCTGTCGATATAATGGCTGGCGGCTCCATTCTAGCTTGCTGCTTTCCAAGCTGAAATCAGGGATGACATGCTCAGATGACTCTGCATTCCATGAAGCTGGGAGCATAGAGGTCTTGTCTATGCAGGCTGAGCAAGGGGGTCTGAGGGAACCACATGCTCTGAGATGAGATACGGACACGCAGCAGGGCAGGCGGGTGTACACACGCACCTCTGACCATCCTTCGTCAGCTCTTGCTTCCTTCCTCAACAGACATTATCTTTATTTGGAGAATCAATTATGAAATCAATCTCTTACTATTTCTCCAATAATGTAGCTAATAAAAAGAAAAGCTATTTTGATGGTGTCTGGTTTTCAGCTAAAAGGAGGGTCAAAATAGCAATTTTATCAGCTGCCCTTTGAAAGTGCTTCTCTTGGTCACGGCAGTTCACAGGGGGAAACATGATGATTCCAACCCTGTTCTTGGTATTGGCTCCTGCCCAAGGTGACAGATTGTGTTACCTCTGGACCAGGACATCCGTGGGTAGCCAGCAAGGTCAAGTCAAGGTTGCATCATGCTGCCTCTGTCATCAGAACATGGCCCAGTCCTCCCCCATCACCTGTTCCCCTGAAATGCCACTCAAAATAGTGGGTTCTGGGATTCTGGCAGAAGTGGGCCATGGGAAGAAGCGCTCTTGATGCAAGCTCCTCCTTCAGAACCTCCTCTCCTAAGATGCTTCTTTAAGAAAACTACACCAGCCCATTGGTGGCAACTCTGACTGTTGTTCCTGCCCCCAAGTAGATGGGAAGGTCCTTGAGGGCAGAAATTATGGACCTTCTTTTTCCCACCCTCCTCTGTCTGGGCCTTCATGGGTTCTTAGGACTTTCTTGGTGGGGCAGAGGTATGACCATGACATCGTTAGAAATTAAGTATTGGGCCGGGCATGGTGGTTCATGCCTGTAATCCTAGCACCTTGGGAGGCCAAGATGGGAGGATCGCTTGAGGTCAAGAGTTTGAGACCAGCCTGAGCAAGAGTGAGACCCCATCTCTACAAAAAATAGAAAAATGGGGGATGGTCATGCTTGAGGCTCTGCCTCGAGGGGGTGGGGGGCAAGGGCAATATACATAACCGTAATATTTGTACCCCCATAATATGCTGAAATAAAAAAAAAAAAAGAAGAAGAAGAAAAAAAAAATAGAAAAATTAGCTGGGCGTCGTGGCACATGCCTGTTGTCCCAGCTACTCGGGAAGCTGAGGCAGGAGGATCGCTTGAGCCCAGGAGTCTGAGGTTGCAGTGAGATATGATGACACCACTGCACTCTAGTCCTTGCAACCGAGTGAGATCCTATCTCAAGAAAAAAAATGAAATTAAGTATTGGGGTCAGAGAGACTGAGTCTGCTTCCTAGACCTGCAACTTCTGGCTGAGAACTTTGGACAAGTTACTTAATATTGCTGAGCTTCAGTTTTCTCATCTATAAGTCAGGGATCATAATAGTAGTTATTGTACTTGCATACGGTTTTGTGAGGCAGATTCAATGAAATGATGCATACAAAGCTTTCAGTTCAGTGCGTGGCAACAGGAGATGCACAATAAATTCCTGTTTATGGAATGAATGGAGGGTCGAAGTGTCCCTCCTTCCTGGATTAGGGGTCAGGGGACATGCTGGCACACACTGGAACACTGGAGGTGAGTTCTCAGGCCTTCTCAGTTCACCATTCCTTTGGATCTGATTTCCAAAAATGGAAAATAGACACCATTGTCCTTTACTGCCATCTTATGAACATGGCCCAGATTTAGAACCTACATATTTTGCAGGTTAAATGTCATCAGAAGATGTAAAACAGATTGCCGTGTTCCTAGCCCCTTATTTGCATATGTATCACAAATAGAAGTAGTTAATTTTATGTGTTGCCTCCTTTACTAACCCTTTTTGTTTAAGTGTATTTTTGGGGACTCTTAATCCATCAAAGAGGTGTTTAAAAGGAACTCATTAATTGTTCTTGGGCACCTTAGAGTAAACAGAAGCACAGATGCCTCACTTTCTTAGCTAAAACTCCAACCACCCTGCTTTGATGTGCTAACAATCCTTTATGAGGTCAGGAAAGCAGCATGTGCTCCAAAGAAGTTCTTGTGCACAGCCAGGCCATGGGCCACTGGTGTGAACAAGACTGGGAGAGACCCTGCTGATGGAGAAGCCCAGGGCGTGGCCGGGCTGAGAAGAGCTCTGAGATTTATGGCTACTTCTTAGGCTGCCATCTTGTGGCAGTTGCTCTGAGGTGAGTCTGCCTGTGGCTAACAGGGCTACCCACTTCTCCAAAGCTACGCTCTCCTGTGATTATGTGTGCTTGCTTGATTATGTGTACATTCCCCTGTGTGTATGTAAGCTTGCGCACATTTGCATGTGTAGCTCTGGCTCCTAAATCCAGCTGCAGGAAAAGTGAAATGAACCAGAGGACCTCAGAATGTGGCCTTCTCCAATGGGACCTTCAGGCCAGCATGGTATGGTAGGTGTCTGGGTGGTATGTCCGGGGCACTGTAGTGTCAGGGCAATAGTAAGAGCTACCATATATTGAGCATTCTCTATGTGCTAGATGTGGCTGAGCACTTCCCATATATTATTTCATTTCATCCAAACAATAACCTTCTGAGCTGAGCCCTGGTACTTCCCCATTTTACAGATGAAGAAACCAAGGCATGGAGAGCTTAAGGCATCTGCCAAAGTTACAGAGGTAGTATGTGGTAGAGTTTGGAGCCAAAATAAGGTCTTTTGACCCCAAAACCCATGCTCTAAATCCCCTCTGTGCAGCCCTGGGTGGGATGTGGAGCCACGAAAACCCAGGAGCCTGTCCTGGCTTAGCCACTTGGGTTGTGTGAGCCTGGCTCACTTAACCTTTCCCATCCTGTCTCCTCATCTGCAACATGGAGCTTCCGCACAGGGTAATTGCAAGGATTAAATGAGATCACCAGTGTGTGATCTCATTGTCTCATAGCACAATGTCTGGCACAGGTGATGGCTCAGTAATGTGGGTTTCTTCCTCTTCTATCCTCCCCTGCTCCTTGGTTTGGGAGGGAAGAAACAGGAGGGCCACCTCTCTAGTTGTTCCTCCTACCATTTCAGCCTTCTTTCCCTACCCTGGGCTCCACAGAGCCCTTTGCACAAACACCAGTAGGTCCTTGCCCCCAGGCAGTATGATCCATTTCTTAGTTTGCTCATCTTGGCTGCATGGGAAAGGCAGCATTGGGTAGTACAAAGAGCCCTTGACTAGAATTTAGGATTTCTTTGTTGTAGTCCATTCCCAACTCTGAGACTTGGGTGACTTCTGTCTTTCTGGGCCTTAGTTTCTCCGTCAACAGAATGGAGGATTTGTCTATATACAGGCCCAGTGTGCACATGGGGCACATATGCAGCCAGTCCCTGGGTCTGTACCCACTTCGGATGTGATTAATCAATTGCAGCATCTTGGTTGGTGATCCTGGATGTGGCTGTAGAGCCTTCCCCAACACATGGAGGCAATCGCTATCAACTGGTTGGAGTTGAAATGACGATTAGAACCTCGTGGATATTCCTGGAAAAGTCTATCGTCTAAGGACCCTTCCAGGTCAGTTTTTGTGACTCTACTACCCGGATCTTTAATGATCTGGGGGAGCGGTGCAAAGAGCATGGGGCCGAAATGAGAGGAATTGCTTCTAGCTCTAGTCGCATCTCCTAGCAGCTGTGTGACCTTGGGCAAGATTCTTCTACTCTCTGAGCCCTGTTTTCTAATTTACGAAAAGAGAGGACTAACATATCCTCTGGCCTTTGGCATTATTGTGAGACTGAAATCACTGTAGCCTCCCTAAAGGCAGGGACTGGGGCCCTGTCATTGCTGTCCCCCCTGTACTTAGAATAGGGCCCTGTCTGAAGCAGGCCCTCCCTGAATTCCTGTTGAATTGAAGCACAGTAGCATATTAAACCTGTAGAAATGGAAGGAACTACAACCCAGCAAATTATGTCTCTAGAAAGTGGTTCTCAGTCTTTACGGAGCGTAATGCTGATCAGGGGAGCCCTTTCAACATGCAGATTCCCGGGCTCCACTCCAGGGAGCCAATCTAGGACGCCTGGGATAGGACTCAGGAATCCCCAGTTTCTACAGGCTTTCCTGGGAATTCTGCTGCATCCACTCTGTGAGAAACATGGCTCCAGAGTCGGGAGGCTCAGAGTAGAAATTAAAATAAATAGAGCGCAACCTAAGTGTCCGTCAACAGATGAATGGATAAAGAAAATGTGGTATATATGCACAATGGAATCCTATTCAGCCATAAAAAAATATGAAATCCTGTCATTTCAGCAACATGGACGGAACTGGAGATCATTATGTTAAGTGAAGTAAGCCAGGCACAGAAAGATAAATATTGCATGTTCTCACTTATATGTGGGGGCTAAAAAAATTGATCTCATGGAGATAGAAAGTAGAATGATGCTTACCAGAGGCTGCGAAGGGGTGTGGGGAGAGAGGGATAAAGAGGGGTTGGTTAATGGGTGCAAAAATACAGTTGGTAGGAATAAGATCTAGTGTTCTGTAGCACAATAGAATGATTATAGTTAGCAGTAATTTATTGTGTATTTTGCAATAACTAGAGGAGTGGATCTGGAATGATCCCAACACAAAGAAATGGCAACTATTTGAGGTGATGGATTTCCCAATTACACATTGTGTGCTTGTATCAAAATATCACAAGTACTCAATAAATATGTACAACTGTTATGTACCCATGAAAATAAAAAATTAACAAATAAACAGAGTCCTCAGTTTGCTGCTAGTTGTTCCCCAGGAGTTGAATAGAGCAGCATTTTGGAGTTCCCAGAGCCTCTGCACCAGTAAGGGAGTCACAAAGAAGGCACTTTCCCTCTTATCCCAGTAAATGGGAGTGTCGTGGGTGTAGGTTGCCAATGTTGCTTGTCCCTAACTATCCTGTGTGGACCATGTGTAGCTCTCCCCAGCTCCATTCAGGAGCCTCAGACAGGGATCCTTGAGGGAGGGCAACCAGCAGGTGGCTGGCTGGGGCTCAGCCAGGGTTCTCCAGCTCAGGTGGGATTTGTGAGTGTGGGGTGGGGGTGGGGGAGGGAGAGAGAGACAGACAGAGAGACAGAGACAGTGAGAGAGAGAGGGTGCACTTGCTTTCTGGTGGTTTTGCCTGTCTATGTGGTTCCCAAAGCAACTGAGTAGAAAGTATAAAACAAATGTAATGTTTGGGATCCTTTTTCTGCATGTTGTTAAACATAGAGATCTTTGCAAACACTCATGTATTAGATGGAAGTGAAAATGTTTCATCCTATGTTTCAGGTGTAATGATGCAGCTTGATTGTAGACGACTGGCAAACAAATACTTTGGGATGATGTTATTTTACTTTATAGTCATAATCATCATTGTTGTCACCACCATCCTCATCATTCAGGCTGAATTCATGACTTACTGAGAGATAGCTTGATTTTGAATTCCTATTAAAAATCCAAAATAGGCCGGGCGTGGTGGCTCACGCCTGTAATCCTAGCACTCTGGGAGGCCAAGGCGGGCGGATCGCTCAAGGTCAGGAGTTCAAAACCAGCCTGATCAAGAGTAAGACCCCGTCTCTACTAAAAATAGAAAGAAATTAATTGGCCAACTAAAAATATATAGAAAAAATTAGCTGGGCATGGTGGTGCATGCCTGTAGTCCCAGCTACTCGGGAGGCTGAGGCAGAAGGATTGCTTGAGCCCAGGAGTTTGAGGTTGCTGTGAGCTAGGCTGATGCCACGGCACTCATTCTAGCCTGGGCAACAGAGTGAGACTCTGTCTCAAAAAAAAAAAAAAAATCCAAAATAAATCCAAATTTTGAAAAATTATGCTTCCTTTCATTTCCTTTTTTCCCATAGCCAACAAGTTCTGCTAACTTTATGGGCTTTTTATTAGGATTAAATGACTCAATATGTGAACTGTGCTTACAATAAATAGTGCTTTAAGTTCTCATAAAATGATCTCCATTCTTCTTTATTACGACACTATGACGATGACTACTACTACAGATACAATCATGTTAACATAAACCCAACTGGAGCAAGTCCCTGAATTATCCCAAACCAGTGGGGACTTCTGTCCTACAGACATTAAATTCCCAGCCAACAGAACACTTATACTTTAAGAGAGGAGACTTGTGTACCTTAGCCACGGGGAAGGAGGCCATGCTGGACTCTCCTGCCTTCAGAAACAGGGCTTGATGGGCACAGCCTAATTTCTCCCTGGTCTCCAGGAGTCAGAATTTAGATCAACTGGTGGTTGTCAGACAACTACATGGCCCACAACAAGTGCTTCTTGAGTTCTTTTTCTCTGTATTTTCGGTGATGCTCCTTCCCATTCAGATACTCAATTGTCTCTGCTTCAGAGAATTCTGCGTGCTCTTCCTTCTCACTTGCTGCACCAAATCCGTCAGGTCCCAGGGACAAGCGAGACACAGTTACAGTGGTATGAAAAGTAGCAGTGAGTATATCCTATGCCGGAGGCTGCTCGTGCTCACTCCTAGCTTAGTGATGTTCTGGAGAGTTACGGTTGTCATACAAACACCTTCCAGAGAAGTGTTACCTGGGCACTGCACTCCACTAGGACACACTGATTTCATACCCAGCCTGTAGAACACTCTAACCAGCCTCCTCTTTTGAGCTTCCCGCCGCCCTAGCTTGTGCGGCCTTTCTCACAAGTGAAACCAGATGGCCAGGGTGGGCAGTGAGGGAGACCCACAAAAAGACTCAGGGAAAACTGAGCTCCTGGTCCCACCCACTGCCCCAAACTGCTTCTGAATAGGTTCATCCGTGAACAAACCCCAGAATTCCTTTTATCTCCCAATCACCAAGAATCCGATCCTTTATTTAGTCCTGAAACTCGGAAACTAATCTTTTATTTATCTCTACCGTAATCCCACTTCAGGCTGTGTATGGAATACACCACTTGGGAACAAACCTCTAGGATTTCAGAAGGACCCTCGGTCGGGGAAGCGTAAGGGCTTATGAGGGAAAGTAAAACCAGGCCCAGGATGTTTTTGTTCCATGTGCGAACTGGAGGAAGAATGCAGCTCATTTGGGCTTGTGTGATGGGGAATGAGCCACAGGCAAGCTCCCTAATCACTAACCACAGGAGAGGGCGGGAAATGGGGCTGGCACGGTGTCAGGCAAGGCAAGCTGGTAGAAACGGCTTCCCAGGCTCCCTTGAATGCTGGCTTGGCCCTCCAGCCAGGGTGAAGAATCATTGACAAAGAATCACTGCTGCCTGGAGTGTGCTGAGCAGGCTCCGATGGCCATCCTGCAGCCTCATCTCTCCCTCTCTGGTGGATCAGGAGACACACGCACGGTCAGTGTGGCAGGCGGGTGCCAGCCAGTGCGCCCAGCCGGATGTCCCCACCTGCCCTTCCTCAGCAGACCGACTCCCGCCAGGCCCCGGAAAGGACCACCTGGCCTCTGGAGGTCTTCCACCTCTGCTTGGATTCAACGAATATTTTCTTTTTTTTTTTTTTTTTTTTTAGAGACGGGGTCTCGCTCTTGGTCAGGCTGGTTTCGAACTCCTGACCTTGAGCTATCCACCCGCCTCGGCCTCCCAGAGTGCTAGGATTACAGGCGTGAGCCACCGCGCCCGGCCCGAATATTTTCTGAGTGTCTACTGTGTGCCAGGCCCAGGGCTGGGGCTGGCCGTTTGGTGCTGAACAGACACTGTCCCTGCTGTCACAGAGCTCATAGACCCTGTGGGGAAAGCAATCAGGAGGTGAATAAACTGTCATTTAATTAAAATTATGATGGAAGGAGGGGAGGGGCCACATTGGGGCTTTGGAAGATGCTAATGGGGAAATGGGCAGGCAGAGGCAAACAAGCCAGCTGTTGGGGAATGGGCAGGCATTGGCAAGGTGCAGAGCTGGGGGCCCAGGGAGCCTGCACAGACTCCACTCTCTTTGGTTTTTTGGCTTCTCCATGCTTCCCTCCAAACCTTAGCTCCTGACTCAGGCCTCAGGCACTTGGCATGCATTCGGGATTCCAGTTCTAGAACCTGCCTCTGGGCCCCAGGCCCTGGAACCACTTCCAGGACTAGCCAGCTGCTCTGTCCCTCCCCAACCCCCCTTCTGGGGAGGTGGCTGCCCAGGCTTGGTCCTTCTTGCACCAACTCACTCTCTTATGTGTTGAGACGTCATCGTTCACAAGCCATGTCAGCTCAATCCTATGGGCTTTCCCGGAACCTGTGGGCCCCCAGGTGCTGCGGCCCGCTTTGTTCATGCATTCTCTCTCTCATAGTGTGCTCCTTCACTTCACTGACATTCCCTTAGCTAGGGCCAGCGCTGCCGTGGGAACTGGCTGAGTGGTGAAGGGGGCCAGAAGAGGGCCTGGCAGTGGGGTGAGGGAAGGCTGAGGAAGTCAGCCGGGTGCATTGCCCTTCTGTCTACTTCAACCTCTCTTGCTCTTTCCCGTGGGTTTTCTACCCTCTCCTCTGGCCTGCCATGGGTGTTTCTGGGCTTTAGCTGAGAGAGAGAGAGAGAGAGAGAGAGAGCACATGCGAGCGAGCTGGGAGAGCCCTTGGAGATCTTCTACTCTGATACCTGCCCATTTGACAGACAGGGATAATAAGGTCCCCAGAGGAGGAGGGACTTGCCCAGAGTGCCACAGCTCACAGAAGACATGGCTAGTTACTTCTGTTCTTACAGAGTCTGTGTTCCTGAGGTTTACTCCTTCCCAGCCATAAAGGCTTTCCTGAAAGCTTATGCTAGTTCTCTCCTTGGGACCCTCCGGCCCTCTCCTGACCACTCTGCCCTTCCCCGCCCTTTCTCTTGGTGTGGCCTGATGATCTCCAGGGAGGGTTTTGCAGGAAGTCTTAATGTCTTCCTGCCCTTGGGCAGGGGAACCTGGAGGGGATATGTACTGGGATCCTCAGGGGACTGTCTCCAGAGTGGGCCCTTCTGGGCTGCTGTCCTTTTGGGCCTCACTAGAGACAGCATCTTAGTCCATCGAGGCTGCTATAACAAAATACCTGAGACTAGGTGGCTTATAAACAACAAAAATTTATTTCTCACAGTTCTGGAGGCTGGAGAGTCTGAGAGTCCGTTTTCTCCTTCATAGATGGCACTTTCTCACTGTGTCCTTACATGGGGGAAGTGTCGAGGTAGCTCTCTGGGGCCTCATTTATAAGGGTACTAATCCCATTCATGAGAGTTCTGTCTTCATGATCTCACCAACTCCCAGAAGCCCCCACCTCCTAACGTCACATGGGGGTGAGGATTTCAATATGAATTTTGGGGGCATACAAGCATTCAGACCATAGCAGGCAGTGAAGCTTCACTGTTAGGAGCTGTGAGATCTGGGGTACTCCATTGTAACATCTCGTGAGCCTCAGTTTTATCATCTACAAAGTGAGGCTAAGAATAGGGTTAGCAGCAGTTTGAATGAAGTCATGTTGAGAAGTGCTGGGTACATAGCAGGTGCCCATCATCAATTGCTGTTATTGCAGTTTTCTGTTCAACCCTGGCCCATACAGTCATGGCTAGAGGTCAGGGAAGGCTTCTGGAATGCTGTGTCCAGAGTCAAGAGGAAGAGGGCAGAATAGGCTGATGGGCCAGGCCTCTCACAAAGCCTTTGGGAAATAGGTCTTCTCCCTCCTACCCAACAGGTACGTGGAGGGTGGAGGGGAATTAGAGGGCCACAGGTTAATAAGCAATGACCTGGAGTCTTTGCCAGTTTGACTGGAAAAGGAAGAAAACTCCAGTAAATGTCTGAAGGCCCCTTCTAATGAGCATGGCAGGTACTGATGGTTCAGTTATTCAGTCTTATCTGGTTTGTGGACAAGACTTCCATGTCCAGGAAGGCATGACTCACAGGGCTTTGAGACTGTCATGACAGTAGGGTCTAGGCCTCAGCCTGATGAATGGATTTGAAAGGAACCCAGCTCAGAACAGAGTTCCTATTAGAGTCAGGTCTCTGTGGGAACAGGGGACAAATGATGCCCAGGCTGGATTTCCCTGGGCACACACACCAGCTAATGAACCTTCCCAGAGAAGCAGGTTCCCATATAATGTCCCATTAGAGCAGGGGAAACTAAGGCACAGAAACCTTGGTTGACACCCAGTCTGTTAGTGGAGCAGCTTGGACTACACTCACAGTTTGTGAACCCATATTTCCTCCCCTTTCTTTTTGTTTTTGGTAAGAAATTTGACTTTCAGTCTAAAAACACTGAAAAGTGACTATTGTAAGTTGGAGAGTGAGATGATCTGATTTACATTTAAAAAAATACTGGCATGGGGCCTGGCGCGGTGGCTCACACAGGTAATCCCAGCACTTTGGGGGGCCTAGGTGGTAGAATTGCTTGAGGCCAGGAGTTAAAGACCAACCAGAACAACAAGTGAGCCATTGTCTCTACAAAAAATTAAAAAATTAGCTGGATGTGATACACATGCCTATAGTCCCAACTACTTGGGAGGCTGAGATGGGAGGGTCGCTTGAGCACAGCCTGGGTGACAGAGTGAGACCTTGTTTCTAAAACAACAACAACAACAACAGCAACTAGCTTTATTGATATATAATTTATAATACCATAAATTCACCCTCTTAAAATGTACAATTCAGTGATTTTTAGTTTATTCACAGAGTTGTGTAACCATTACCACCATCTAGTTCAGAACATTTTCATCACCTCGAAAAGAAACCCATAACCATTGGCAGTCATTCTCCATCACTCCTTTCCCCCAGCCCCAGCGACCATAATCTACTTTCTGTCTCTGTGGATTTGCCTATTCTGGAAAGTTCATATAGATTTAATCCACTGTTTGTGGCCTTTTGTCTGGCTTCTTGCACTCAGCATGGTTTCAAGTTTCATCTGTGCTGTGGCACATGTCATTGCGTCACTCCTTTTCACTGCTCAATAATATTCCATTGTATGGCTACACCACATTTTATCTATCCATTGATTAGTGCATGGAGATTTGTGTTTCCACTTTTTGGCTGTTATGAATATTTGTGCACAGGTTTTTTTAAGGACCTGGGTTCATTTCTTTTGAGTATATACTTAGAAGTGAAATAGCTGGGTCATGTGGTAACTCTGCTTAACATTTTGAGGAACAGCCAAACTGTTTTCTAAGGTGGCCGTATTATTTTACACCCCACCAGCAATGTATGAGAGTTCCAGTTTCTCTATGTTCTCGCCAACACTTGTTGTTGACTGTCTTTTTAGCGTTAGCCATACTAGTGGGTGCAAAGTAGTATCTCATTGTTATTTAGATTTGTAGACTACTTCCCTAATTACTAATGATGTTAAACATCTTTTTATGAGCTTATTGGTCATTTATATGTCTTCTTTGGAGAAATGTCTATTAAAATTCTTTGCCCATTTTTAAATTGGGTTACTGTTGTTCTCATCTTTTCTTTCTTTATTTTTTGATTGAAACAGGGCCTCACTCTGTTGTCCCGGCTAGAGTGCAGTGGTGTCATCATAGCTCACTGCAACCTCAAACTCCTGGGCTCAAGTGATCCTCCTGTCTCAACCTCTCAAGTAGCTGGGACTACAGGTGCACACCACCATGCCCAGCTAATTTTTCTATTTTTGTAGAGATGAGATCTTGCCATGTTGCTTAGCCTGGGCTAACAAGAGTCAGCTGTGAGACCCGAGGCTGAAAAGTTAACTGTTTTAATCTATTTTAGGTTATACTTGTCCTCTCCATTGAAAAAGTTAAAGCCATTAGATTTGATGTGTGGTAAGCTGAAAGATAGTAAGATTTACAATGTATGAAAATATATAAAATTATTTAAAAAAATGTTACCCCTGGCACACATGAAAAATTGCATCATCTTACTAGTAATTAGAAAAGTGCCAAATTTTAAAAGGAGATACTATTGGCAAATAATTTGAAGTCTGGTGATATGATGTGGTGAAAGACTGCTAGAAATTGTTTAAACTGTTGCAATCATCCTGGAGAATAAATTGGCAGTATCTAGCCAAACTGTCATGTACATATGCCACCCATCAATACAACTTCTAGGTATATTTTCTAGAGAACCCTTCTCCAGATGCCCAAGACAAGTACAGGACATTTAATACAGCATTTTTTGTAATAGTAAAACTGTAAACAAATACCCATTAATAAATCAATGAATAAATAAAATATGGCATATTCATATGATGGAAACTAAAATCTTTAGGAGAAATGAACTATACATATTTATAAGTCATGATCTCAAATATAAAGTTGAGGAAAAAGTAAACTGGAGAATCTGATGTCAGTTATGCAAATTTAATTTTTCACAAAACAACATAAATACTGCTTACTTACATCTATAGAATATGTAGCATTCATATATTCACTGGACTAATATCTACCAAATTCATCTTACGATGTGAATCCTCTGGGAATGGGGGAGAGGAATGGAGATCAAAGGATATAAGATTATCTATAATAATTTCCTTATAGTAAAAAAAAAAAGACATTAAAGAAATAGTACTAAGAAATAACTGCCAATTCAAGGTGGTGGACTCATGAGCATGACAAATTCCTGAAAATAAATTAGACCAAATGTCCATGCCGTGAAACTGTGTCCTAGGGAGTAGCTGCACCTCATATCACCCTGAGGGGAAATCAAGGTGATGCCTAAACTGCCCTGAAATTCAGGAATACCCATTTGGTTGTTAAAGTATATGCAGAAGATGGCATTGCACAAGCTGCTTCTGGAATGAAACAGTGTCACAGCTTGTTCCCTTCCTTCCCCCATTAAATATTGCTTTCATCAATTTTTTCATCCTAATGTTAGAAACATTTCCAAAAGATCCAGTGCATTACATTTGTGTGTCACTCATTTATTTATTCTATATGCACTTATCTTGACTGACTAGGGTCCAGGAAAGGTGTTAAGGAAAACTAAAAGAAGAGGAAAATAAGATTAGCGATCAGAAGCATCTAAAAGAATATTGGGGGAAATCATACAGATAAATCCATAATTACAAAAAGAAGAAAAAAACAACAACCTGGGTTGGAGAGAACATATAGATGCATGAGGAGGTGATGAAGAAAATGGATAAATCTGAAAGAAAATGGAGATGAATTAGAGGCAAGAGTACGGGTGAAACTGAGAACAGAGTTGGCTGAAGGTAGCAGGCAGAGGAAACAGCTCCTGCAGCGGAGGCAAGGGATCTCAAAATCCATGACTGGCTATCTGTGGTCTGCTCTCCCTGCCGAATCTGCTTTTCTTTTTGAAGCCCTCGCCGTAAGAAATAAACACACTAAGCCAAAACAAACAAAACATGCAGCTACTCACTGTCTACAAATGAAGATGTTACCTCTCTAAGTGGTGGCATGAGCTCACAGCGGGTCTTGGAGGATTCACCAGGACCCACAGCCGGTTGGTGAGGGACTGCGGGAGGCGGTTCATTCCTGGAACAGGCGTCTCCGGGCCTTGCACGGAGGGCGGGGAGAGCGCGGAGAGCGCTCTGGGGGAGCGTGGGGACCTGGACTTGGGGAGGGAGGTAGAGGTTGGAGTGGTGAGCTGGAGAAGGGCTCCAGAAGGTAGAATTCCAGGTCGAAGATGGGGCGTGGAGAGCATCTCCCTGGACTAGGGTTGGGGACCAGAAGACTGGGCTCTGGGATGGGGCCCTGAGGGCCGGGGCTGGACACCCTGCTAGCGGAGGGCTGGAGCTCAGCGGCTGAGCCGGCTGGAGGGGCCATCCAGGGCGCCAGGAACTCGGGCTCCGCGTCCTCCTCGAAGGCCTCTTGTAGGGCGGCGAGCTCTGGGACAGATGCGTGGAGGAATGGCTGCTCGACGACGACGTCCTCCCCGGGGGCGCCCAGAAAAACGCCCGGTTCCGGGCCGCCAGACGAGTCGCCCTGCCCTCCCGAGCCTTCGTCGCCTGAGCCCAGGAGGACCTCGGGCACCAGGATGAACGTGTGCCCCTCGAGGGATACTTGCGGGACAGAGGTTGGCGCGGGCTCCAGCACCAGGTCGACGTCGTCCAGGGGCACTTGCAAGGCACAGCCGTCGGCCAGGACCACCACGGAAGTGAGGGCGTCCGCGCCCGGGGGCCCCGCCGAGTCTTCCAGGCTGGGGACCGCGCCGGGCCCGAGGCCCGCTGGCTCCTCCAATCGGCGGCGCTTGGCAGGCCCGGGTCCTCCCTGCTGCGGTGCCCACCAGGGCGCAGGGCAGGCGCTGGGGCT
>VBSM01000272.1:574433-603004 GCA_008086735.1 Cheirogaleus medius
CATATTATGGGGGTACAAATATTACGGTTACATATATTGCCCATGCCCCCCCTCAAAATTTTAAATTCTTAACTGACAGATAATAGTAACATATAATTATGGGGTACAATGTGGCATTTTGATACATGTATACATTGTGGAATGAGTAGATTAAGTGAATTAACATACCTATCATCTCACATACTTATTTTTTTGTGGTGAGAACATTTAAAATCTCTTTTAGTAATTTTGAAATATATAATACATAATTATAATTATTAACTATAATCACCATACTGTGCAATACATCTCAAAAACTCATTCCTCTTGTGTAACTGAAACTATGTACTCTTCGACCAACATCATCTCATTCCTCCTCCCCATCCCCACCCCTGTAATCACCTTTATACTCTCTACTTCTAAAGTTTGACTTTTGAAGGTTTCACATGTAAGTAAAATCATTATTTTTTGCTCATTGTTGAAAGATGGTTTCATTAAGTGAAAAATTCCAGGTCAAAACAGTAGTTTTCTATCAGTACTTTGCTGCTGTTATTCTACTGTCTTCTGGCTTCCATTGTTGCTGCTGAGAAACCAGTTGTCTAACTGCCTTTTCACTGTAGTTGTCTTCTCTTTCTGCATGTAAAAAAATTCTCTTTGAATTTGGTGTTTTGTAAGCTTACAATAATCTGTCTAAATGGGTATTTATTTTTATTTATCATTCTTGAAAGTTGTTGTGCTTCCTTAATGAGGACATTGTATTAATGTCCCAGAATTATATATATTCTTGGAAATATCCCTTTTTGCCCTCTCTTTAGCATTGAAAGGATAATTCAAAGGGTAACTTGAGGGTTTGGGGTCTGAGCACAAATAAGAAGAATTGTTTTCTGAGACTGGAAAGACCTTGAGGGGAGAATATTTAGGACAAAAATAAGATGAGTTCCATTTTGACCATGTGCCATTTGAGGTGCCTGCTACATATCCAAGGGGAGGTGTCGACTAGGAAGTGAGGTCAGGACTCTGGATTGCATGGGATAGAAGCTTGCCTCCTCTATCTGCCGTAGGATCATAAAAACCAATATCATACCTTTACCCTTGTTCATGGTAGGAATCTGTCCACCCCTCATACCGCAAATTTACATCTTCAAATACTCAGAACATGGCATTTTTCTGTCTACTTCGTACCCTTCTCCATCTCCTACAACTTTTCATTTAACATTCCGGAGCTCATATTCAGTAATCACAAAACTCAAAAACCTTCCACTTCTTTGATATTCTTTTTAACATTCTAGTATTATTGAAACCTTCTTCTTCTGTGTACCCTGCTTTCCCTGTCAGCTTCCCTCTGGAGGTGGTTTTCTCTCCCATAGCCCTAGTACTTCTAGGTGCTCTTCTTGCTCTTCGTTGCTGCTTCCCAGCCATTTCTTCACCTTTCCTGAGTTTCAGGTCATCAGACTATAACCACCCACTAACTCTTTCTTGGTGCAGTCCTCTACCCTCCTTCCAACTTCACTACCCTCCTTCTCTTCACTCTTTGAATGTTTTTCTACTCTTGTCTTTCTGTCATTCTCTCTCATATTGATTCTGTCATAATTCCCGGTGATTTCAAAATACACATATGTGGTTCTTCCACAACACTGGTATATCTCCATCTTGTATCCCTCCTGCGCAATCCAGACTCCTCACTTCCTAGTCAACACCTCCCCTTGGATATGTAGCAGGCACCTCAAATGGCACATGGTCAAAATGGAACTCATCTTGTTTTTTCCTAAATCTTCTTCCCTCAAGGTCTTTCCAATCTCAGAAAAACAATTCTTCTTATTTGTGCTCAGGCCCCAAACCCTCAAGTTACCCTTTGAATTACCTTTGACTCTCATCTTTCATTAAAAAAAACCCCCATGTTTCTCTATCTTCAAATTATATCAAAGAAATGCCACTTGATGTCACTCTTCCTGCTACTACTTTAGTCCAAGGCGGTATTATTTCTCGTGTGAATTATTGCACTCCATGAAGGCGGTGATTTTTAACTGTTTTGTTCTTCGCTGTAGTCCCGGAATTTGGAAAAATGGTACCTAACAGGCACTTAATACCTATTTGTTGAATGAATGAATGATTTAATTCTGTCATCACAAATGGAGAATTCTTGTTCATTGTCTCTGTGAATAATGCTGCTCTGAGTGTTCTCCCTCTCCACCTCCAACAGTCACGTGGTAGAACTCTCCTTCTCCACTAATGTCTCTTAGCCTGCTTTTCATATTTAACATGTTTTTATCCTCTTTAGCTTTATGAGTGGTTTCTCCATTTCAATATTTCAGTTTTTAGTTCTAATCTGTTGTTTAATCTATTCATTATATTTCTCACTTTAGTGTTTACGTATTTAATTCCTAGAAGTCTTCTTCAGTTCCTCTTTAAAACTTCCATATCCTTCAATGGTTTTTTCCTTAGTTATACTTATGTTGCCCTCTTTGATGTCCTCAAATTTATTAAAAATGTTTTATAACTGATAATTTTCCTCAATCTCTATCATTTGAGGGACAGAGTCTCCTTTTTCTTCTTTTGGCTATTTCTCATTTATTCTCACTTATAGTGGTTTTTTTTATGCGTTATTTGGTTTAGAATAATGAGCTTAGAATCACTGCATGTTATCTCCAAGAAGATACTTAACCCTGGGTATAAGGTGTATTCTCAGAAAATTTGAAGAAAGACTTTGTTTTACCTTTTCCAGGTTCACCATCTAAGGGAACACCTTAAATTTTCAGCTTTCTCCCCTAAAGCAGACTGCGTTTAATAATACCTGGAGCCAAGGCTGAGACAGATATATATTAGCCCCATCTCCTTCTGTATTATTTTTCCCCCTCTTTTGCCTGTTAGCCTATCTACTGGAGGTATCACGTTTTAGAAGCCTGTGATTTTGTTTTCAGGGCTGTGTGACCTCTGAATTTTATTTTCTTTTCTTTATAACTGGGCCATTAAAACCAACACTCTAGGTAACCATGGACTGTTAGGTACCCACAAGACAAACTCTTGCCTTAGCACCCACTTTCCTCTCTGGATTCATGATTCACTTTTTGGCTTTGGAAGATTTCTCTTATATTTTTATAAGCTATGCTGTGCCTTTAAAAATATTAATATTAAAATAATTTTTCTCCATTACTTTCCAGATTGTTTTGAGGATTTTTGGGGACTGTTTGGTTCACATATTGTTGAAAATGGATGTCCTTAGTTTTTTTCTAGTATAGATTATGAGGCTCTTGCAATAGAAGACAGTTTTGCAAACAGGGCCACTGTCCCTCTTCAGAATGACCAGATAATTAGGCTGGGACTTGTGACTGATTAACTTCTGTGTTATGGGTGGAGGGAGGAGAGATGGTTGAGTTGTGGTAGGAATCGTGGACAACATGGTGGTACAAGGGAAGTCCCTTTACTGGAGGCAGTGAGCATTGATAGGAAATATAAAACCATATTAAATACAGACATCTACTTTTGAAAGAAAGATACAAACCTCCAGGGATCAGAAATATAGTAGAAAATACAATCTCTGACTGAGCAGCTGATATTTTGATGATTCATGGAACTGAGACTGAAATATATAGTGGCAACTGTGATTTCTGCTGCTCTCAGGAAGCTGAAATTTGGCCAGTGCCAATGATCAGAGGCTGAAGAGGCACTGACCACTATTTTATGGTTGTGTCTACGGTTGATCATGAAAAGACAAATTGAAACTGGGAATGAGCTGCTGTGTGACTGCTTGGGAATTAGACCCGTGACTTTCCATAGAGACAAGTTATAAGAGTTCCAAAAGCCCTGATTCTGAGTTGTGGTCCTTGGAGAACTAGGAAGTGGAAACTGTAAAGATTATAATAAGCGTAGGATGCAGAAGATGAATTCTCATACAAAATGTGCCCACCAGTGAAAATTACTAAGCATGTGAGGCAATCCAATGTGATTAAAAACAAATAATAGATTTTACCTGTGAGAAGATTGAATTATTATAATTGAGCTATTAATTAAACAATTTCAATATATAAATGATGGAATATCATCCATGGAGCAAACCTAGGAGTTTATTATACCAAGTGGGGAAGTTTTGAAGCAAGAATGAAGTAAAAATCTTGAAAAAAGAATACAATCTTTGAAATGAAAACTTTCTTATAGAAGTATAAACCAAATATTGGAAGCAGTCAATTAAAAGGAGTTTATTGGATTAAGGAGGCTGGGTGCAGTGGCTCACACCTGTAATCCTAGCACTCTGGGAGGCTGAAGTGGGTGAATTGTTTGAGCTCAGGAGTTCGAGACCAGCCTGAGCAAGAGTGAGACCTGGTCTCTACTAAAAATAGAAAGGAATTAGCTGGACAACTAAAAAAATATATATAGCAAAAAATTATCCAGGCATGGTGGCGTATGCCTGTAGTCCCAGCTACTCGGGAGGCTGAGGCAGAAGGATCACTTGAGCCCAGGACTTTGAGGTTGCTGTGAGCTAGGCTGACACTATGGCACTCTAGCCCAGGCAACAGAGTGAGACTCTGTCTCAAAAAAAAAAAATTGGATTAAGGAATAAAGGAGGCTGGAATTGATAAGGTGTATATGCGCTCACCCACATACATATATTAAGATGTTATGAGTCATGGGATATTGATTGTGCAGTGCCATTATATATCTGATTGGATCTCCAACATCAGGATGTGTGGGATATTCCAAGAGATAGAGCCTAAGATTTTGTGGGATTTCAGGGAAGAGATAATTTCTAATATTGATACTTAACTAAATTCCATGGAGCCAAATAAAAATATGGTCTACCCCTACACATATTACAGTAAAACTCTAAAAAAGCAAAGGCAAATAAACATTTTAAAATATGCTAAACACGAACATCCAAATCATAAAAGGAATAACAACTTGACAGAAGACTTCTTATCCTGCAGCAACCAAAAATGTCAAAACAATGGACTAAAAGCTCAGGAGTGTGAGGCTGCAGTGAACTATGATGATGCCACTGCACTCCAGCCTGGGCAACAGAATGAGACTGTCTCAAAAAACAAAAACAAACCCCAAAACCCAAGTGTACGCAGTATATATATTAGAGCATTGTTGTAATAGCAAAAGACTGAAACAACCCCTATGTTCATAATTCATGGGGTGACCCTATGTCCCAATTTTCTTGGGACAGCCTTGGTTTATACTTTCCCCCTAGTATAATTAGTAATAGAGCCCACCTTCACTCTCAAGTGTCCCAATTTGGATGACAGATTGTATGGCCACCCTAATCACAGGGGACTAGATACATAAATGATGTTATATTTATATAATGGAATACAACACAGCAGAAAAAAAGAACAAGAATGTTCTTTATGTATTGATGGGGAAATGCCTCCCAGACACAGTGCTAAGTGAAAAGAAAAACACCCATCAAAAACAAAAAGCAAGATGCATTCTGATTCAAGCAGCAGAGACAGAAAAAAAGGGGTGTGGGGCGCGGCGGCAACGCCATTCTAAGATGGCGCCCGTATCCGGTGGTCATTTTGCTATAAACAACTCTCGAGCATGCGCAGTGTTGGTCAGGTCACAGGAAGTGCCGGTTGTGTAACTATGTAAATGAAGGATGCTAGGTTGCGCCAATGAAAACTGGCGGCATCTCCTTCCCAACCTATCCCCAGAGGTTTCAGGTCCGCCAAGGCCTTAAAAGCGTGTGTGCTTCCCCGTTCGGGGTCTTCCGCATATTGTCAATCTAAGAATATCCCCATTAAAGCGCTGTCAGAAGAACTCCAGTTGCCGTGTCTTCCTTGCTGGCAAGGCGGGCGCGACAAAGGGGGGAAAAAAGGAATCTAAAAAAAAGAAAAAGAGCTGGGCATTGCACCTCACTCCTGGGCAACATAGCAATAGCAAGATCCCATCTCAAAAAATAAATAAATAAATAAAAAGGACTAATATCTTTAAAGTACTGTAGTTAAATATCATTTTAGAATTAAGAGTGAATATGTAATAAAAAATTTACAGACATACAATACTAAGAGAGTTTATCATACAAAAACACGTTCAGACTTACAGAACCAAGAGAGTTTACCACACATAAGACACACTGGAAAGAAGTATTAAAGGATATTCTGCAGCAAGAAGAAAGTGGAGGCTATGCTGAGGGAGCATAGAATAAAAAGGGAGGAAAGAATTGGTAAGGCATGGTAGCAAATCTGAATAGTTATTGATGTTTTAAAATAAAATGAAATCATCTTGTTGACTTCAGCTTTACCAGTAATATTTTATTTCCTTTATAAAAATATGAAACACATATGGTAATAAATTAACATTTAAAGTTAGAAGTTTGGTTTACATGAGTAAAAGCTCAGGGTAGAATTTACAAAGGTATAAAATAATGTGCAATAGCAGGAATGTAAACATTTTCCATCAGTCTATGTGAACTCACCAGATGAATAGATTTCAAAAAGAAATACATATCCTAATGCATGCTGAAAACATCTGATAAGATTCAACTTAATTTTCATCTATAACGAGCAGTAAACTAGAGGAGAACTTTAGCAGGATAAGAGGTTGCTATGAACAAATACCATACAGTCATGTATAGTAACCTTCATACTATGTGGCAGTTTCCAGGGAGAGCAGTTTGAAACACCAATAAAGAGAAAAGCCACGGCTAAGAGCATTCATAAATTCATGGGAAAACAAGGAAACTTACAACATAAGAAATCCAGTGATTTCTTGGTTTGGGGAGAAATGGGAGCAGCGGTATGGTGCTAAACAGATTTGAGACAAAATGAGGAGGAACAATCTTGTGAAGCCCAGCAATCTGAAAACACGTTTTCTGGTACTCCTGGGTAGCTTTTCAATTGCAAAGATGAGGTCTAGGATCTGCTGTCTCTTACTGACGTTTTCATCTCCTACTATGGTAGTATGCAAGGAAAATGCAATTGTCTGCACACGAGGTGCCCAATTTCCAGGTTGTAGGCTATTCAGTCATAGGGATTCCGGCAATCCCATATGGCCGCCAGGGGAGTGGCCAAGGTTGTGGGTGTGTGTGGCGCGGGCGGTTCATTCCGGAAACAAGCATCTCCGAGCCTTGCACCCAGGGCTAGGAGAGCGCTCCGGGGGCGCGTGGGGACCTGGACTTGGGGAGGGAGGTAGAGGTTGGAGTGGTGAGCTGGAGAAGGGCTCCAGAAGGTAGAATTCCAGGTCGAAGATGGGGCGTGGAGAGCATCTCCCTGGACTAGGGTTGGGGACCAGAAGACTGGGCTCTGGGATGGGGCCCTGAGGGCCGGGGCTGGACACCCTGCTAGCGGAGGGCTGGAGCTCAGCGGCTGAGCCGGCTGGAGGGGCCATCCAGGGCGCCAGGAACTCGGGCTCCGCGTCCTCCTCGAAGGCCTCTTTTTGGGCAGCGAGCTCTGGGACCAGAAAAACGCCCGGTTCCGGGCCGCCAGACGAGTCGCCCTGCCCTCCCGAGCCTTCGTCGCCTGAGCCCAGGAGGACCTCGGGGACCAGGATGAACGTGTGCCCCTCGAGGGATACTTGCAGGACGGAGGTTGGCGCGGGCTCCAGCACCAGGTCGACGTCGTCCAGGGGCACTTGCAAGGCACAGCCGTCGGCCAGGACCACCACGGAAGTGAGGGCGTCCGCGCCCGGGGGCCCCGCCGAGTCTTCCAGGCTGGGGACCGCGCCGGGCCCGAGGCCCGCTGGCTCCTCCAATCGGCGGCGCTTGGCAGGCCCGGGTCCTCCCTGCTGCGGTGCCCACCAGGGCGCAGGGCAGGCGCTGGGGCTGTGGGGCCGGCTGCCCATCACCTCGATGGCGCTGCGGGGGCCTGGCGGAGAACTTGGGCGGCGCGGTCCTGCACGCGGTGACAAGTGTCAGTGACAGGTGAGGCGGGCTGGGGCGGACGGGGCGCAGGACGGCGCGACGCGGGCGAGTCCTCGGTGCCTCCCGGGAGAGTCGCAGTCCGGGCTGCAGGGGAAGTGGCGTCCGCGGCTGGTGTCGGCCTAGCGAGTTGGAATCTTCGGGCTTCCTCTCCAGGTCCGGATGCGCACTGAGGGCAAATCATGTTTCGGGCGACGCCAGCGGAACCGAAGTCGCAAAACGTCACGCTAAGTCCCGCCCCTTCGAGGCTCCGCCCTAGAGACGGAGGTTTGCGCTGCCCAATGGCCGTGGCCGTGGCTGGTAGGTCCCTTCGGGGCAATACTTTCATAGGCCTCCAGGGGCCCGAATGACTTGTATAACTTATTAGGGAAAAAATGATGTGCCAGGAATAGAATTTCAAAGATGGCTCACCTTTAGAACTAATGTTTTCTTGTGAGGGGGATTCTAGAGAAAAGACTGCTCAAAGATCTCTTCCCCCAATCTGACCCACACAAATGCTACATGCAATTCCTTTAATGCTTGGCAAATATTTCATTTCAGGAGTAAATGGAAGAGACAGATTTTTGGGGGAGGGGGAAATGCTTTTTTAATATTAAGCGAAACATTTCTGGCAGTTTCTTCCTGGATGGTAAGGCTGTTATAATGTTATTAATCATATCAACAAAATTTTAAAAACTATTAATAGAATTATTTATTTATTTATTTTTTATGGAGGCAAACTCTCGCTCTGTTGCCGGGGGTAGACTACAGTGCAGTGGCGTCATCATAACTCACTGCAATCTCAAAGTCCTGGGCTCAAACAATCCTCCAGCCTCAGCCTCCAGAGCAGCTGGGAATACAGGTGAGAGCCACCACCCCCAGCTAAATTTTCTATTTTTTATAGAGATGGGTTCTCACTATTGCTCAGGCTGGTCTCGAACTCCTTTCTTCAAGCAATCCTCCTGCCTCGACCTCCCAAAGTGCTGGGATTACAGGTGTGAGCCACCACGCCGGCCACAATTAAATTTTTTAAAAAAATTTTCTCTTTGTTTTTTTCTCTTTTCTTTCTTTCTTTTTTCTTTTTTGAGACAGAGTCTCACTCTGTTGCCCGGGCTAGAGTGCTGTGGTGCCAGCCTAGCTCACAGCAACCTCAAACTCCTGGGCTCAAGCAATCCTCCTGCCTCAGCCTCTCGAGTAGCTGGGACTACAGGCATGCGCCACCATGCCCAGCTAATATATATATATATATATATATATACATATATATATATATATATATTAGTTGTCCAGCTAATTTCTATTTTTTTAGTAGAGACAGGGGTCTCACTCTTGCTCAGGTTGGTCTCCAACACCTGAGCTCAAACGATCCGTCTGCCTCGGCCTCCCAGAGTGCTAGGATTACAGGTGAGAGCCACCACGTCCCGCCCACAATTAAAATTTTTATTGAGTTATATGTCTGCCATTCTTGAGTGTTTTAAAAAATGATATTTTTAATCCTCACAACAGCTGAGATTCAGAGTAGTAAAGGAAATTTTTCAAAATGAGATGGCTAGTTTCTGTTGGATGTGGGAATCAAATGCAGACATACCTGGCTTTAAAGCAAGGACTCTTTCCTTATATGCTTATAAGGAAATATATGCTTAGGAGTAAATTGCTAACTGGCCCTATGTGTGCTTTTCAAATTAACAGGTAATGCCTACCCCACCTTTTTTCCCCAAAATGGCTTCCCCTGTTTACATTTCTGTGAGCAGAGTATGTTTCCATTTGACCAGATCCTTGCAAATATTTCTTATTGTTAGATTCTTGAGTCTTTTCTAATCAGGTGTAATAAAATGCTATCTCATCATGGTCTCTCTCTCTCTTTTTGGTGAAAAGATATATACCGTGTTTCCCTGAAAATAAGACCTACCCATAAAATAAGCCCTAGCAGGATTTCTAAGCATTTGCACAATATAAGCCCTACCCTGAAAATAAGACCTAGTGATGGGCGTGGCTACACAGCATATCTGCACAACCCATGCATTTTGTCTCCGAGCGGTAAAGAAGGCGAGCAGCCCTTCTCATCTGTCTCATGAGAGCTCTATTGCTCAACATGAGAGATTGGGGCTAATGGTTCTAAAGGAAATAGAGTCTCAAGAAATTCAGGATGGAATTCAGGGTTTGGAGAGTTATGATGATGTTCCAGAAGATGACTTAACTATATATATACATATATATATATATATATATATATACATATATATATTTTACGTTAGGCCAGTTGACTTAACTATATTTGAATAAATGTAGATTGTTGTACAGTACTTAAAAAAAATAACACATCCTCTGAAAATAAGCCCTAGGGTGTCTTCTTGAGGAAAAATAAATATAAGACCCTGTCTTATTTTCGGGGAAAGATGGTATTTAGAATTTAGCCAGCTGGACTCAGTTTAGTCGATCCCAATTTTGTTGGTATTATAACATCCAAAGCATCGTAATCAGGAGCCAGTGCAACATATGACTTTTTTGCTTCATCAGGACTAATCAGAGTGTTGACTTTGGCCACATCAATATCACAGATCTGGTGCTTGTTAGCTTTGACCTCCACAGTAAACACAAGTTTGTTGTTGTCTTCTATCTTCTTCATGGCAGACTCAGTGGTGGGGTGAACTTGATGATGGTATAGTGGTCAAGCTTATTTCTCCTAGGGGCGCTCTTCTCAGGACATTTGGTCTGCCTCCAGAGCCGCAATGTCTTGGGCAGTCAAAAGGTGGGTGATGTGCAGTTTCTTTTTCTCCTTCTCCTCCTCTTCCTCCTCCTCCTTCTCTTCCTCCTCCTTCTTCTCTTTCTCCTCCTCCTCCTCCTCCTTCTTCTTCTTTTTCTTCTTCCTCCTCCTCCTCCTCCTCCTCCTCCTTCTTCTTTATTGGTGGGTGTGGATGCCTTTCAGCACTGCCTTCTTGGCCTTCAAAACTTTTGCTTTTGCTTCTGCTTTGGAAGGGGTAGGAGCTTCCTACTTTGCCTTCCGAGTCATTTTGTGAAAAGCTCTCATTATATTTTCATTTTGCATTTTTGATTATCAATGAGGCGAATTATTTTTTCATATGCTTATTTGCTATTATATCTTCTGTGAAATGTTCTTATCTTTTATTTTTTAACTTAAAAAATGAGTTTCACATAGATGCAGTGCAGGGACTAAAAAAGTTTGGGTTTCACGATACTGTGTACCAGTTATTTATCAGATGTATGTGTAGCAAATGTCTCTATCACTTTCCCACTGTCTTTGAAGATTTTAGCATCTGAGTCACTATTCTTCTCACCCATTCTACTTCTGGTATAATTTGTGGTTATTTCAATATTCTTTTAGTTCTCCCCTCCCTGAAATCCTGGCCTCTTAGTTCTCTTTTCCTCCAACAATTTGTCCTCCCTTCTTACTTCATTGACTCATACTCTTGATTTTGTCATTACCCCAAGTTGTAACCGTTCCATAATCACAATTTCTAACATTTTATTCTCAGAGTACCACCTCCTAACTCTCTAGCTCAGCTTTTTAAATATCCAAAGTCTATCAGTTCTTCAGCCTCTGTGGAAAAATCCATTCACCCTACCACCTTTTCATTGAAACTGACACCATCAGGTCCTTACTTCTCTCCTTACCAGAAACAAATTCCATGCACAGTCTTGATAATCATTGCCATATTTATATCTTTATCTCCGTTTCCTCTCTACTGCTTTGCTGGTTGAATCTATTTGCCTACTCTGTGCCTGTACTTGTGCCGCCGAATGTGTCTGGAGAAAGACACTCAACCCCATTGACTGATCTCCTTTTATATTCATGATCACCAGCCTCAAATGAGCTCCTAATATTGCCAAGTAATCTTGCTATATTGCTCTAGTCCATTTTGTCTGTCACTCTTCCAGATGAATGTTGCATGCTTTTTTTGCTTTCTTTTCAAACCTCTAATACCCCATCTCTTATTTTCAGTCATAGATGATCACCTTGCTTCTTTTTCACTGAGACAATAGAAGCAGTCAGAAGATATTTTCCAGAATTCCCATATTCATATCTGCCTACCAGGCTGAATCGGGACTGTATATTTTGCCTTCTTTCCTATTCTGATAGATGAATTGTCCATGCTTTTACCAAAGTCTACTCCCTCCACCTGTGCAAATGATCTCATCTCATGTTGCCTCCTCAAGAACATCACGTTAGCAGTTCTCCCATCTCTGTCCCACATTATCAAATTTTAGCTAATGCATCAAATTTTAACTACTGAATCAATATCTTCAATATATAATTGAGATATAAGCTCTTCCATCTTAAAACAAACAAAAGCTCTCTTGACTTGACTTAAACCTTCCAGTTTCTGTTCCATCTTTCTCCTTCCTTATATGCCCAAACTCTTGAATTAGTCAACTATACTTACATTCCCTAATCTCTCTCCTCCCTTGCTCTCTTGAGCCCATTCTAATCAGACTTCTGTCCATGGCAGTCATCCATAAGTCCGCATCCGATGGTTAATTCTTAGTCCTCATCTTGAGTTCTGAGCAACATTTGACACTGTCAGCCACTCTCTCCTTTAAACATTTTCCTTTGTGGCATCCAAGATATCACACTCTCCTGGTCTGTCTCTGGCTTCTTCTTATTTTCTTAGCTGCTTCCTCCTCATTTTGAAGGTTGGAATATCCAGGACTCAGTTCTTGGCTCTTTTTTTCCTATTAACTTTTATTCTCTTACTTTATGTGCCATTGCATGTCAGTGACTCTCAAATTTGTGTCACCCTCCTGTACTTGTCCTATGAACATCCAACTTTGATGTCCACATTTTCTCTTAAATATCTATTCAGTTGAACCATATGCAACCTTCATTTTTCTTGGTCAGAATGGTTGAATATTTCTCATTTTATATATTAATATTTAACCTAATAATAGGCAGTTTGAACCTAAGGTCCAAATTTGAGCTCTTCATAATCCCCCAAATCCAATTCTCTCAAAGTGTTGCCCATTACAGTAATTGGTAACTCCATTATTCTTGTTGCTTAAACCAAAACCTTGGAATTATCCTTGAGTGTCTTCCTTTTACACTTCATATCCATTCCATCAGGATATCCTAGATCATACCACTTCTTACCATCCCTCCTGCTACCATACTGCTATCACTTTTGTTCCTTGAGTAAATTACTGCAGAAGCTTCCTAAGTGGTCTCCTTGTACTTCTCCTTTGTCTCTTCGGGCTAGTCTCCACACAATAGCTAGAGTGGTCCTGTTGGACCACAAGTAGATCATGCCATGATCCTCAAACACCTCCAATTTCAGTCAAGGGAAAAGCCAACTTTTTTCCTTCCTCAGGTACAAATGTGGTTTTTCTGCTACATGGATGAATTGTATAGTGGTGAAGTATGGGTTTTTAGTGTACCTGTCACCTGAATAGTTTACATTGTACCCAGTGGGTAATTTTTCATCCCTCCCCTCTTCTGAGTCTCTAGTGCCCATTATGACACTCTGTATGACCATGCATACCCATAGCTTAGCTCCCTCCCACTTATAAGTGAGAATGTGCACTATTTCATTCTTGAGTTACTTCACTTAGGATAATGGCCTACAGTTCCATCTAAGCTGCTGCAAAAGACATTAGTTCATTCTTTTTTATGGCTGAGTAGTATTCCATGATATATATGTAGCACATTTTCTTTATCTACTCATCAGCTGAAGGGCACTTAGGTTGATTTCATATCTTTGCAACTGTGAATTGTGCTGTGATAAACATAGAAGTGCAGGTATCTTTTTGATGTAATGACTTGTTTTCCTTTGCGTAGATACCCAGTAGTGGGATTACAGGATTGAACGGTAGATCTAATTTTAGTTTTTTGAATAATCTCCATACTGATCTCCACAGAGCTTGTACTAATTTACATGCCCACTAACAGTGTATATGTGTTCATTTTTTACTGCATCTGTGCCAACATCTATTGTTGTTTGACTTTTTAGTAATGGCCATTCTGGTAGGGGTAAGGTGGTATCCCATTGTGGTTTTAATTTGCATTTCCCTGATGATTAGTGCTGTTAGCATTTTTTTCATACGTTTGTTGGCATTTGTGCCACTTCTTTTGAAAAAACCCAGGCTGGACGTGGTGGCTCATGCCTGTAATCCTAGCACTTTGGGAGGCAGAGGTGGGAGGATTGCTTGACCTCAGGAGTTTGAGTTTGAAAAAAAAATGACTGTTCATGTCATTTGACCACTTTTTAATGAGGTTATTTGGTTTTTTTTTCCTGCTGATTTGTTTGAGTTCTTTGTAGATTCTGAATATTAGTCTTTTGTGGGTTATGTAGTTTGTGAATATTTTTTCCCATTCTGCAGGTTGTCTGCTTTGTCAAAGATTAGTTGGTTTTAGGTGTATGGTTTTATTTCTGGGTTCTCAATTCTGTTCCATTGATCTATGTATCTACTTTTGTACCAGTTACATGCTGTTTTGATTACTTTAGCCTTGCAGTATAATTTGTTTTTTTTGTTTGTTTTTTTTCTGAGACAGAGTCTCACTTTGTTGCCCAGGCTAGCGTGAGTGCCGTGGCGTCATCCTTGCTCACAGCAACCTCAATCTCCTGGGCTCAACCGATCCTACTGCCTCAGTCTCCCGAGTAGCTGGGACTACAGGCATGCGCCACCATGCCCGGCTAATTTTTTCTGTATATATTTTTAGTTGGTCGATTAATTTCTTTCTATTTTTAGTAGAGATGGGGTCTCGCTCAGGCTGGTTTCGAACTCCTGACCTTGAGCGATCCTCCCGCCTCGGCCTCCCAGAGTGCTAGGATTACAGGCGTGAGTGTAGTATAATTTGAACTTGGGTGATGTGATGCCTCCAGATGTGTCCTTTTTGCTTAGGATTGCTTAAAAGCCAGTGTTTTTATATGGGCCTGCAGGGTCATATATGGACCTCCCACCCCCATTATCTGTCAGATTGTACTTTCTATCACTCTCTCTCTCCTTGCTCCTTCTATTACAGCTCTCCAGCATCTGTGATTTTCCTAAAAATTAATAGGCATTCTTACAGATTTTACAATCGCTCTTTTCTGCTTGGAACACTTTATACAATACCATCTATCTGTGTGTTTCCTTATTTCTTTCAGCCCATGATGCAAACAGCTCAATTTCTGAGGCTTTCCCTTAACACACTATCTAAAGTGGCATTCCCTGACCCTTTTACCTCCCCTCCCTGCCTTAATTTAATCCTTAGCACTTACCAGTATTTAATATGCTGTGCATTTTATTTATCTTGTTTACTGTCTATATTCTCTTCATCAGAGTATAAGTTCATGATAGCAGGAATTTTTTTTTTTTTTTGAGACGGTCTAACTCTGTTGCCTGGGCTAGAGTGCAGTGGCATCATCATAACTCACAACTTCAAACTTGTAGGCTCAAGCGATCCTCCTGCCTCAGCCTCCTGAGTAATTGGGACTACAGTCACATGCCACCAAGTCCAACTAATTTTTGTATTTTTTGTAGAGACAGTCTCACTATGTTGCTTAAGCTGGTCTTAAACTCCTGGCTTCAAGTGATCCTCCTCCCTTCGCTGCCCAAAGTGCTAGGATTACAGGTGTGAGCCACCACTCCTAGCCATGATGGCAGCAATTTTTTTTTTGAGACAAAATCTTACTCTGTTGCCCGGGCTAGAGTGCCGTGGTGTCAGCCTAGCTCACAGCAACCTCAAACTTCTAGTCTCAAGCAATTCTCCTGCCTCAGGCTCCTGAGGAGCTGGTATTATAGGCATGAACCACCCCACCTGGCTAATTTTTTCTATTTTAAGTAGAGATGGGGTCTCATTCTTGCTCAGGTTCATCTTGAACTCCTGACCTTAAGCACACCCCAATTTTTCCCCTATTTTCTCCATGTGGAACTCCAACTAGTCATATATTAGAACTTCTTCCTTTCTTCTAATAGCTCTTATTCCTTTTTAAAATTATTTTTTATCTATGTTTGTGATACATTATAGGTAGTTTCTCCAGATCACTAACTCTCTCTTCACCTGTTTCTAATCTTTTGAAATGTATAAATTATCTTTTTATCTAAATGTTTATATAGCATGTCTCTGGAGGTTAATTTTAACCAATGTAAAAAAAATCAGTTATATCCTTTTTGATAGTTTCTTATTCCTTAGCCTCATTTCCCCCTTTATTTTATTGAAAAATTTATAAGCACTTTTACAATATTATGGATCTGGTAAATAAACTCATTGTTTGAAGGATCAATTTTACTGTTTCTTCTTTTAGCTTTCTCTCATTTATGTTGGGTTCTTTCTAAAATCTCTGCTTTGGAATGTGAGAGTATGGTCACTGGAACTTTATGTTTGTGAGAACTTTAAGGCCTAAGGATAAGGAATATTTTCTTAGAGAGGACTTGAGTTGCTTTGGGAAGTTCTCAGACACATTTTCAAGCAGCGAACCCTTTTTAACTAGGCTCCCCTTCTCTTTCTCCCTTTCTCTCTCTTTCTCTCCCATCTGTTGCCTTCCTTTACCTCTCCTTTCTTTCCTTCACTTTTCCTTCTTTCTTTTTTTCTTTCCCTCTTCCTTTCTTCTTTCTTTTTCCATAAAGGCAGTGTGAGTTCTAGGTCAAGCCATCCTTGGCTTGCAATTTTGTTGGTCTAAGTGGCTTACTTGGTGGAGTGACCAAGAGCCTCATTCTCTGAGCAGAATGAGATGCTGGTAATGAATGAATCACCTGGGTGCCAAATGTATTCTGCCCTGCCCTCAGCGTGAGATTTGCAGAGGAGCTGTTATCCCTCCATTCACAGCCAAATTCAGATAGACACAGTTTCCTACCATCTCTCTTTGGAGACTGGGTATTTTTTTTTCCTATATATTTTTAGTTGGTCGATTAATTTCTTTTGGGAGAAAGATGGGGTCTCGCTCTTGCTCAGGCTGGTTTTAAATTCCTGACCTTGAGCGATACACCCAATCTTATTGTGGATTTGATTTGCATTTTCCTAATGATTAGTGATGTTAAGCATCTTTTCATATGTTTGTTGGCTATTTGTATATTTTCTTTGGAGAATTGTCATTTTAAGTCCTTTGCCCATTTTTACTTGGGTTATTTTGTTGTTGTTGAGTTGTAAGGAGTTCTTTATATATGCTGGATATTAACCCAGTATCAGATATATTATTTAGAAATATTTTCTCCTATTCTATAGGTTATTTTTTCATTCTATTGATTGTGTACACAAGTTTTTAATTTCGATGCAGTTTAATTTATTTTACTCTTGTTGTCTGTGCTTTGGTGTGTCATATCCAAGAAATCATTGCCAAATCCAATGTCATGAAGCGTTTCCTTGGTTTTCTTCTAAGAGTTTGATAGGTTTAGGTCTTATGTTTATGCAAACATTTCCTCCCATTTTGTAGGTTGCCTTCTTACTCTGTTGGTACTTTTTTTTGATGCACAAATTTTTAACATTTTCATGAAGTCCAGTTTACTTATTTTTTCTTTTGGTGCCTATGCCTTTGGTGTTATATCTGAGAAATTGCTGCCAAATCCAGTGTCATTACGTTTTGCCCTATGTTCTTATAAGAATTTTATATTCTTAGCTCTTGCATTTAGGCCTTTGATCCATTTTGAGTTAATTTGAGTTGACCCATTTTTGTATATGTTATAAGGTAAGGGTTCAGTTTCATTCTTTTGCATGTGGATGTCAAGATTTCTCAACAAAATTTATTGAAAAGACTATCTTTTCCCCATTGAAAAGTCTTGGCACCCTTGCTGAAAATCATGAGAACATATATATGAAGGTTTATTTCTGGGCTTTCTATTCCATTGCATTGGTCTATATGTTTTCTTTATGCCAGTGCCACACTGTAGTTTTATAGTCAGTTTTAAAATCAGGAAGAGTGAGTTTTCTAGCTCTATTCTTTTTCAAGATTGTTTTGACTATTCAGGGTCCCTTGAGAATCCATATAAATTTTAGGATGGATTTTTCTATTTCTGCAAAAAAAAAAAAGTTGTTGGGATTTCGATAGGGATTGTTTCAAATCTGTGGATCACTTTGGGTAGTATTGACATCTTAACAATATTAATTCTGCCAATCCATAAACATGGGGTGTCTTTTAATTTATTTGTGCCTTCTTTAATTTCATTCAGCAATATTTTGTAGTTTTATAGTTTTCAGTGTAAAGGTCTTTTGCCTTCTTGTTAAATTTATTCCTGATTATTTTATTATTTTTGATGCTGTTGAAATCAGTTGTTATTTTAAAGATTTCCACATCAATGTTGATTTAAGATAGTAACCAATTTGTCCATACCATGATGAATAGTTTCATGGGGAAATTTAGCTAATACCCATTTGAAATCTGGTAACACCAGTTGGCTGTATTGAGAGCACTAGAGATTATTTGAGTGAAAGGTACAACCAGATTTTTTCCATTCTTCCTTTTCAAAATCAGGAGCTAATCAATGACTTTATATAATGGCCTGCTTGATTATCTCCAGAGATTTATTCTTTGAGGGTTTAGAAAGGTTCATAACTTTGGTGAAGGCTGCTTGTTTGGCACAATGATCTGCCAGAGCATTTTCCTGCTAGAGCTTATTTATTATCTATTTTTGCATGAGCTTCAACCTTTACAGTAGCCACCTCTCTAGAAAGTAGAAGCACATCTAAAAATTCCTAAACTTGTTGTTCATTTTTGGTGGGGATTCCAGCAGGGGCAAGAAATCCCGTTTGTTTCCAGAGCATCCCAAAGTCATGTACTACTCCAAAAGTGTACCTGCCTTTTGTATGTATGTTTACTCTCCGGTCTTTGGCTATTTGGCAAGCTGTAGTAAATGCGATAAATTCTGCCATCTGGGCTGATTTTACTCGAAGAGAGTTTAGATTAGTGAATGCATATCCTGCTTCATAACCACCAGTTTCAGTTTTGAGGCATGAATCATCAACAAATAATATTAGGTTAGGGTTTTCAATAGGAGTTTTTAATATGTCTGAGAGAGGAACAGAGAGTTCCATAACAGAGGGAAGACAATTTTGAGGCCCCCCTTCTTTTAAAAGAGGCAGGAGAATAGCAATATTAGGAGTGTTGCAGTGGTGAATGGTAATGTGAAAGGAGTGAATAATAGAATCTCATAAGGTATTAATGGGTTGGCTGAAAAGTGTTGTGTGTTCTGCCAGTAGTGATGTCTGTACTACATGAAGAACCCTGAAGTCAAGCAGGGAGGCTGGCTCTAGCTCAGCACAAGCTTCAAGAAGTTTTGCATCTATTAGGATACCTATTGTCCTAAGACAAAAGGAATCAACCTTTCCAACTGAGTTAAGGGTGAAGCTATAGTAAGTGATGTTTCTGTTTGTTTTGTTCTATTTTTAAGAGGTTGGGGTAGTAAAGGACACAAGTTAGGATATCTGGTTCCTGGTTTCATGAACAAGGCACACTAAACACTGAGATGACCATTTTAGTGATGTGTAGAACTTACCTTGAATAGACTTCTAACAAAGTCCTCATTTATTGTAGATTAAGCAAGTCCCCTTTCCTTTATGCTGTGTCAATCTCATTTTTAATTCAAACATTAAAAAAAAATCTTATCTCTGAAGTTAACTTCTCTAAAGGATCTTTTTTTCTTCCTTACCTTTAAAAAAATTAATAGATTTATTTTTAGGACAGTATTAGTTGCACAGAAAATTGAGCAGACAGCACAGAGTTCCCATATACCACCCCTCCCTGACATAGTTTCTCCTACTATTAACATCTTGCATTACTATGATATACTTGTTATAATTAATAAATCAAAACTGATACATTGTTATTAACCAAAGTCTACAGTTTATATTAAGGTTCAGTCTTTGTGTTGTACAGTTCTATAGGTTTTTTTTAGATAGAGTCTCACTCTGTTGCCTGGGCTAGAGTGCCATGGCGTCAGCCTAGCTCACAGCAACCTCCAACTCCTGGGCTCAAGCGATCCTTCTGCTTCAGCCTCCCAAGTAGCTGGGACTACAGGCATGCATCACTATGCCCGGCTAATTTTTTCTATATATTTTTAGTTGGCCAATTAATTTCTTTCTATTTTTTAGTAGAGACAGGGTCTCGCTCTTGCTCAGGTTGGTTTCGAACTCCAAACCTTGAGCAATCCACCTGACTTGGCCTCCCAGAGTGCTAGGATTACAGGCGTGAGCCACCACGCCCGGCCTCAGTTCTGTAGGTTTTGACAAGTGCACAATGTTGTGTATCTACCATTTTAGTATTATACAGAATAATTTTACCACCCTAAAAGTCCCGTGTGCTCCACCTACTCATCCCCTCCCCTCTTTAAGGCTGTAGTGATCACTGATCTTTTTATTTTCTACATAGTTTTGCCTTTTCCAGAATGTCATATAGTTGGAATCATAGAGTATGTAGCCTTTTCAGATTGGCTTCTTTCACTTAGTAACATGCATTTAAGTCTTCTCCATATCTTTTCATGGATTGATAGTTCATTTCTTTTTATGGCCATTTTACATTTTACATTGTATGGCTGTACCACCGTTTGTTTATCCATTCACCTATTGAAGGACAGCTTGGTTGCAATGATTTTTTTGGTGATTCCCATCAAGTTAAGTTAAAACCCAAGGGCTTGTCCAGATTGCTTATGCACAAATAGACAAAGGAGCTTTTTGCAGTTAGGGATGCTAAAGAAAGAGGCTGTTGAACAGCCTTCTTCAGTTTACAGAAAGCCTGTTTATATTTGGTTTTCTGAGGAGAGCGTTTCTTAGTGAGGACTTAGTCAATTCCTACAGACATTTCAATCTGAGAAAAATTCAGCACCCATTATCTGTAATATACAGTTAAACCCCAAAAGACCATGAGTTGTCTTTTGTGAGGGGTCTAGGATATTGTAGTCTTTAGCCTATCAGGAGAGAATGTCCCCCATCCCCCACTAGACAGGTCATGCTCTAAATAATAGACTGTGATTTGGCAAACATTATAACATATCTTTTGAAACTTTGTGTCTCTTTTCTGCTAAGGCTGGGGGCAAGTAAGTGGAATCCCTTTTACAGGCCTCTTGGTTATCTGAACAAAGTAGGAGATTATTTACACACTGTGTCAGAATTGATCACAAGGGGGAATTTTAGATCTTTTAAGTCTGAATTGAGGACCTGGGAAAATTGGAGGAGGCTCCAGTGAACTCCTGAGGTATGACTGTTCAGGTACATTTTTGTCCTTTCTAGCTGAAGGCAAAAAGGTGTTGACTATCCTGGTTAGAAAGGAATACTGGAAAAGGCAGAGCAAAGATCCACTACAGTGAAGTGGAAATTGATGACAGGGTGGTATTTGGGTCAGGTTCTATCAGGAAGTGATGTATAAGGATTTTGTTGATGGCCTTGAGGTCTTAGGTGGATCGATATTTTTGTCTGCTTTGTTTCTTTACTAGCAAGATGGAAGTGTTACAAGGGCCAGTGCAGGGTTTGAAAAGACTTTTGTATATAAGGCCTTCAACCATTGGTATGAACCCCTTTGGCTTCTTATTGGAGAAGTTTGGGTAATGATTTGGTAGGATCTATCTGAACTTTAATAGATTCTACCCCAATTATTTTTTCTATGTCAATGGAATATCTAGCCCATAGGAAGTCAGGCATAGTGTCAACATCTTTATCTGAGTTAAGCATCAAATATATGGCTCATGCCTATAATCTTAGCACTCTGGGAGGCTGAGGCCAGTGGATTGTTTGAGCTCAGGAGTTCGAGACCAGCCTGAGCAAGAGTGAGACCCCATCTCTACTAAAAATAGAAAGAAATTAGCTAGACAACTAAAATATATATAGAAAAAATCAGCCGGGCATGGTGGTGCATGCCTGTAGTCCCAGCTACTCGGGAGGCTGAGGCAGGAGCATGGCTTGAGCCCAGGAGTTGGAGGTTACTGTGAGCTAGGCTGACGCCACGGCACTCTAGCTGGGGCAACAAGAGTGAGACTCTGTCTCCAAAAAAAAAAAAAAAAAGCATAAAATATAATACAGAATGCAAAAGTATATCCAGAACAGACACAACTTAATAATGAATAGAGGAGTCCTCTGAAAGCTCAAAAAATAGTCTGTGGTGTGCACTTAATATTTCAGTTCCATGTGCAAACTAAGTCTCTCCCTGTTAAATTTGCAGGTGTGTTATCACAGAGCAGAAAGGAATATTTTCAGGTAAGGGCCCAAGTGTTACAGTTAAAGGCTGGAAGATAGGGAGAATCTGTGTGTCATTTGAGATACCACCTGTGTAGCACAGTTTCTCCAAGGAAGAAGCTGCACAAAGGCAGCAGAATTTAATATAGAGGTAGTGCTCGGCATGGTGGCTTGCACCTATAATCCCAGTTACTTGGGAGGATATAGATGAAAAGATTGCTTGAGCTCAGGAGTTTGAGAAAGCAGTGAGCTATGATCATGTTACTGTACTCCAGCCTGGGTAACAGAGACCTTGTCTCTTAAAAAAAAAAAAAAAAAGAAAGAAAGAAATAGTAGCACTTTCATAGGAAATATTTTGGATATTGCTTTTTGGAGACTTTGCCTTACTTTTCAGGCTTTTCAAAGGTTTCCTATGGAAAGAGAGATCCTGTAGGGACCTTTCCAGACCAGTCCAATCAGCTTTTGCCATCCAGGATTTAGCATCTGTAGTTCTGACCAATATGTGTATGAGTTGATTTAAGTCAGGTAATTCTGTGTTGGATGTACCCAAAAGAATTCTAAAATCTTCTATGGATATTTGCTATTCTTGTCTTGATTTAAGGAAACTTATAACTCTTAATTCAGCTCAGGTCTAAGGTTTAAATTCTACAGTGCCTGAATACGTGGCTCCTGGAGGGATGGATCTCATAGAGGCAAGTGGCATTTTGGGTTTTTGGGAAAGTTGTTGGGAAAAGGTAGGGGTCCTGAACAAGGGCAGCTGGAGGGAGGAGTCGATGGAGATATGGAGGTAGAGAGATTGGAAGGATGAGGGCAGAGGGAGATCTAGATACAGGAGGGAACTGGAGGACAAGAATCCAAATTAAAAATGTTGCCAATTTAACCAGAGAAATCTTTTTTTTTCTCAAGTGCCTCACAAATGGACAATTTTGTTTAAGTTAAATATTCTCCAGAGTGGCCACTAAAGGCCCAAATCATCCATGGTGAAATTATGCTATTTAGAGAGTCAGGCACAAGAGTAAGGATTGCAATGAGAATACATGTAAGAAGCAGGCATTTTTCCTGGAAGAGGAGAGGATTTAGATTCAGATGACCCCATAAAAGCTAGCAATGGTCAGTAAAATGTGATGCATAATGGTTGAGGCCTCTGAATGTAGACCTGATAGTCTGCACCCCATGGCAGGTGGAAAACTAGAAAGAGAACTCTTTCTGGATCAAAGCCAAATTCTAAGGACAAAAAATCAAAACAGTTCTTTCCTATGATGCTGAGTAGAAAAAAAAAAAAAAGAAGAAGAAATAAAAAAGAAAAAATTAAAAATCAAAACAGGGGAACCTCATCCAGTTTTAATAGATGACCCACAGCAAAGTTTTTCCAAATGGATGCCAGGCTGGTGAGAACTGCAAACCCAGCAGACTGTGAGGCTGGCACGAACAACAGGCTTATAGGGCCTATGGCTGTGTTCTGCCCTGTGATTTTCTTTCTTTTGATGAACAACACTTTTGGATAGCATGACACAAAATGGAAACACAAAAGTGAACAAAAGGGGATGAAAAGAAATGGCTTGATTCCACCAAGGCTGCCAAAGAAATAGAACTGATAGCAAAACGTGGGTACCAAACTGAGAATAAATAGACAAGGATCTCAACATAGGGAGAATTCAGACCTGGTGCTGACTTACCATATTGGGCTATCTGGACCATATCTCATTAGGGCCTCCAAGAAAACTGCAAATAAACAAAGTCCACTCAAATGAGAACAAGCAGAGGCTGTTTATTCAGAGCTTGCTATAGCAAGGGAGTCAGCCCCATCATTTGCAATTGATAGAGACTTATAGGTAGGTAGGGGAGTAGGAAAGGTTTACAGTGAAAAAAGGGAGGGCTTCAGGTATGTCTCATTGGAAGTTGGCTTACAGAAGCTGGAAGTATGTTCACTAGAAGTGGGGCATCCTATGTGATTGGTTAGTTTTGTGCACCTTGTGTCTTAGGCATAGCATATTTGGCTTTTTCTGGTAGGTCCTGAGTTGGAGGTAGAAGTGAAAATTAGAAAAACTTGCAGTTATTGACCAAGCCTTGACCATCTGGGGGCCAGTTACTGCAGACATTATGTTTGTTTTTTGGGATGTTTGCTGCAGAGGTTGTGGGTCAGAGTTCTATCAATACTATCATGTATGGTTTGGCCATTGTTCGCTTGTATTTTTAGTGTCTCAGATCTTATTATCCCCATGGCTACAAGGAGTCCAGCTCTCTAATGGCATCTCCTGGCCTCACCCTGGCCTACTGAGCTTCTCAGTGATACTGATGTCTCTCCAGTGCATTCGTTATTGTTTTGTTACACAATGTCCCTCCAGGTTCTCCCGCGCATCATAGTAGCTGATGTACTTTATGCCATAGGTAGTATATCCGCTGTACCACAACTTCTCTGAACCTTTGATCCCTTCTTATGTCTACCTTGGCAGTTTTGGCATTCCTACTTAGTGTGGGGCATCCTTTACTCCAAGCTTCCAAGAGTCACCTGCCAGAATGTTAGCCTTGTCTTACAGGGTCCTTGCCAGGGTGTTAAATCCTGCATCATGGGAGAGTGCTTCTAAATTGATAAACTTTCTCCAGGCTGACATTCGGCAGCTGACTCACATACCTGACTCCTGCTGGTATACGTTGGGTCAATCCTGCAGTTCTTTCAAGGTATATATAGTCCCCTTCATTATTTACAGGCCCAGTATTTCCCCGGCAGGGTTATGTTGTGCTTACCTTCAGAGAGGAGGTGAGGGTAGATCCTCAGGTGGGTGCATGTTGGCTTGCTAGGCAGAGGTTTCTGCATCATCTTATGTAAGGGAGGAATGCCAACATTTAACAGAGAGGAGAGGGCCACCTCTCTAGGCCCAGAGGATTGAGAGGGGTTTAGAGACTCAAGATATTCAAGTATCTACTGAGTTGTCTTCATCCAATGTCTCAGGGCCCAATCAGGCCTGTGACCTCACCTTTGTAGACTTGCCTAGTTTGAGAATTCAACCTTTTATGGTATTCCACTATCCCTACAGTAAATCCTGGGCCAGATCCTCAGTTGTTTTTTGTTCCTCTTTAGCTCCAGTAGATGAAAGGCTATTTGTATACTGCCAAGGAGACTGTCTGAATCTCATATTTAGGTTTCATTCGTAATCACTCTCAGCCTTTCCTTCTCTTTCTCAAATAAATTGATTATTCCAGAAATAACCATTCAATTCAGTTCCACATTATTTATAAATATTACTTCTTACAATTACTCTGTGCCCCAAATTGCTCAAATGCCTAGGATATTGCCAATGGCAGTGCATTTCCTTCTACCAGTGTCCCAATTAGTTCAACTTTGATTAAGATCTTATCTGCTTTGCTGTAGCATGCCATCTGCTATTCATGCTCCATGATTCAGCTCTGAAAACCATTTTAGTGGCTGCTTCCTATGGCAACTCCTGGCACCAGCTATCTTAAATTGGTTTGAGAAGACTCTGAGATGAAGATTTGCATGGAGGAACTTGGGGGAAACACAGAAAAAAATGACTGGACAGATGGAGGAGTTGAACTGGGAGGCAGTTGCAACAAAGGCCCCAGCCAGCTTATTGGGAGTCCTAGAATTGGACTTCTTCAGAGTTGTCTTGACTTGAAGCAAGTGGAATGGGCTTGTATATCTGCTGTTTGAATAGTATGTGGAGTGAACTACCACAGATGCTGAGGGTGGTTCCTGGAGAGCACTGAGTCAGCAGCTAATACTCCCAGCAATCCTGATAAGGATATGGACAGTCCAGTCCAGCATCACTACTGCTGTGAAGTTGGAAATTGGGCCATGTGTGATTGCTTAAGGAAGAGAACTGTGATTTTTGAATTGCAAATTGTATGAGCTCCATAATGTTTGGCTCTAAGTTTTAGATCTTAGAGAACTAAGAAGAGGCAAATGCAAAATTCAAGTATGGGGAAGAAAATGAATTTCCATTCAAATGCATCTATAAATCAATCCCCCCCACCAGGAGGAAATCAGTGCTGTTAAATGCTACCAAATAATTGGAGATTTTATGACTGGGGAAATATAATTATTGATCTAATTAATACAGAATTTAAAATAAGAATGTTTAAATGCTTCTAGTGACAAAAGAGGAGACAACATCTGTGAAACAAGAAGTTTATGTGAGATTGACCAAAAGTTGTGAAATAAGAGCAAGTAGATAACAAACCAAGTAAGTAGAATTCTTCAAAATGGGAAATGCATTCTTTGAAATGAACAGTCTTATAAGAAACATAAAATTTTGAAAACAGACAATGATAAAATCAGTTAATTGGAAGCGAGAAAGTATGTTATGATAAAGGGTATGAAAATGTAATACAGACATTAAGAGACATGGGGGAGGGCATCGATTAAGTAGCACTACCATTTCCCTATCAGGAGTTCCAGAGATTGGAGAAAGGTTCAAAGGTCCAAGAAATAGTAACTCTCTCTTTTTTTTTTTTGAGATTCTTTTTTTTCTAAATTCCAAAGACTTTTTCCATCTCATTTTTTTTTTTGAGATTCTAAGAAAGAATCTATTTTCCAGATTTAGAAAGCTCACTGAGTTGCAGCTGGCAAAAATCTAACACTTAAATACGTCAGGTTGAAACTACGGTACATCAAAGTAAAGAAAAATATTAATGGAAGCAGCCTAATCCTGAAAAAAGGAATGATAATACAAATGACAGACTTCTCACATGCAGCAATAAATGGCAGGGAAAATAATATACTAATATCTTTAAAGTAGTGAGAGAGTATAGGATTTATTTCGGAATTCCAGACCCAGCTAAAATACTACAAGTTTGAAGGTAAAATTTAAATATTTGCAGCCAAACAAAATGAAGATTTGCTACACAGGCTATAGCTGTGTAGAAGCTTTAAGAATTCTTAAAATGTATACCTTGGTAAGAAGACAAATGAGGACAGAATGAAGGAGTAGAATGCAAAAATAGAAGGTGAGCAAAGAAACTGGTAAATCATGTTGGTATTAATAAATCTAAATAGTTGGGGAGAGGTGGGGGTGGGGGACAAAAAAAGAAAATAAATCTAAATAATAATTATTAATGTTCAACAGGAAAAAAACCTAGCATCTCAATGATGTTAGCTTTATCAGTAATAATTTATTTCCTTGCAAAAATATGAGGCAAACCTGGCAAAATAAGGACATTTTAAAATTAGGAGTGGTATACATGGTTATTTGGAAAAACAACAAACAAAAACCAAAAGCACAAAACAAAACTAAACAAAAAACTAAGGATGGAATTAGAATCATATAAAATAATATGGAATGGCAGAAATACAAAGGTACTTAGTAGTTAGAAGTACTATTAGCACAAACCACATGAACTGATTAAAAAAGAAACTATAAAGTCACCTTATACATACAGAACAATATTTCTTAAAATTTAACATTTAAAACCTTAATGGGACCCTGCAGTTACTGTCTTTCTCCTTCCACCCTTCTCTTCTCAAGTCCTCTGAAGGGCATCCAATTTTTAATTAAGGGCATCCAATTTTTTTAATCCCAAGCTTGGTATCATTTGCTCTTTTGTCAGGTTTCTGTATGTACCCCAATGGCTGAAAGGTTCCATGTAGCTATTTTACATATACATGCAAACAATTAAATGCAAACATTTATAACAATTTGATAAAGTTTTTGTAGTCACTTAGCCCCAAACAAAACAAAAACCCAACACTTTTTCCTGATCAGAAAGACTGAACATTAACTGCTCCCAGAGGTTACATGATTGGTAGATAACCAATCATGTACACTAAAGATCACACTTTATGGTAAAATTTAGAAGCATTAAAACAAGGCATAAGACAGGAATGCCCCTATAGGAATGCTCCTATCAACCATACCGTTCAACCTGGACTTGAGGTATTATCCAAAATCCAGGATTAAGGGGAAAATAAGATGTACAAGACTTGTCAAAAGATACAATATTCCCATTATTTGGAGTTATTGTCTTTGTCAACCAACCAAGAGAATCTATAGATAAACCATTAAAGAAATTCAGTAATTTTCTTCCATACAAGATCAACATAAGAAACAAATTATTTCTATATGCCAGTAACAATGTAAAAAATATATTCAGATCTTAGAACTACAAAAACACAGAATCATAAGCTTTTCCAGGACAAGAGAATTATATTAAAAATGTTCAAGAAGAAATGAATGGAAAAGAGCTGTTTCTAAAAGTTGGTGAAGAAACCCCATAAACCCAACAACATAAATTGTTTGCTAACATTATCACTGAAAAAAGGAGGGCACATGATCATTTTTCCGAGTTCTGTGTTTGTTTTGTAAGCAACAAACATTTTGTACATGTACAACTAATCCCTAGATCCCTCCCCCTCCAATGCACTAGGGCCACCATAATAAAAAGGTCCATGGTGAGAAATGGTCATAAACTAGTAAGGGCCAAAGCCCATTAAACAAAATAAATTTAGTAATTAATTTGGGAGAAAGGGGATGCAGTTGTAGGATGCTGGGGAAAGGGTACATTTTTAGAGAAAAGTGCTGGAGCTGAAGTTTAAAGCAAAACTAGGGGGAAAAGAGCTGCCTAAGGGTGATGTCTGTAAAGAAAAGGGCCGTAGGCAGCAATCTCAAAGTCTGAAAGTAGACTGTTTTTCAAACACTGTATTTTTTTTTTTTT
>VBSM01000272.1:612747-646461 GCA_008086735.1 Cheirogaleus medius
AGCCTAGCTCACAGCAACCTCAAACTCCTGGGCTAAGGCAATCCTTCTGCCTCAACCTCCTGAGTAGCTGGGACTACAGGCATGCCACCACCATGCCTGGCTAATATTTTCTATATATTTTTAGTTGTCCAGATAATTTCTTTCTATTTTTAGTAGAGACGGAGTCTCGCTCTTGCTCAGGCTGGTCTCGAACCCCTGACCTCAAGCAATCCTCCTGCCTTGGCCTTCCGGAGTGCTAGGATTACAGGCGTGAGCCACCACACCCAGCCAATTCTATTTCTTTTTGAGTCAGTTTTGGTAATTGGTATCTTTTCAGTAATTTATAGATTTCATCTAAGTCATCTAACTTTTTGGCATAAAGTTGTTTATAATATTTTCTTATAATCATTTTAATTTTGTCTTTATCCAGTTCAAAATATTTCCCAATTTTCTTTGTGTTTTCTTCTTTGACTCCTGGGTTATTTAGAAGTTTGCTGCTTAATTTTTAAATATTTGGAAATTTCCCAGAGTTCTTTTCGTTGTTGATTTGTAGTTTAATTCTATTGCATTCAGAGAACATACTTAGTATGATTTCAGTCTTTTTAAACTTATTGGGACTTGTTTTATGGCCTAGCATATGGTCTGTCCTGGAGAACATTCCCTGTGTGCTTTAAAAGAATGCATATTCTGCAATCAGTGGATAGAGTGTTATATATACACCAGGTTGAGTTGGTTGATAGTGGTTTACAAGTGTTCTCTATTTTTGATGATTTTGTCTAATTGTTATGTCAATTATTGAGAGTGGAGTATTAAACTCTCCAATTATAATTGTTGAATTTCCTATTTCTTTTAAAAATTTAATCAGTTTTTGCTTCATGTATTTTAGGGCTCTGTTAAGTGAATGTACACTTATAATTATTATATAGTCTCAATATATTGACCTTTTTATCATTGTGAGGTATCTGTCTTTTCTGCTAGTAATACTTCTTGTCGTAAAGTATGCTTTTCCCCCAGTATTAATATAGGCACTCTGGCCCTCTAATGGTTACTGTTTATGTGATATATTATCTTATCATTTCAACCCATTTGTTCTTTGAATCTTAAATGTGTCTCTTATAGACAACATATAGTTGGATCTTGCTTTCTTACATAGTCTAAACATTTCTACCATTTGTTTGGGATGTTTAGACCATTCATAATTATTGTAATTATTGGTATGGTAGAATTAACATTTGCCATTTTTATATTTATTTTCTATATATTCTGTTGTTTTTGTTCCTCTGTTTCTCCTTGACTTTTTTTGTGTTAAATGTTTTTTAGTGTATCATTTTAATTTTTCTATTGTTTTTGTTCCATATTTAAGAATTTTATCTGTACCACATGTACTTGCCATTAAACTGGTACTAACTTTTCTATTGATTTTTTTTTGAGACAGAGTCTCACTCTGTTGCCCAGGCTAGAGTGAGTGCCGTGGCGTCAGCCTAGCTCACAGCAACCTCAAACTCCTGGGCTCAAGCAATCTTTCTGCCTCAGCCTCCCGAGTAGCTGGGACTATAGGCATGTGCCACCATGCCCGGCTAATTTTTTCTATATATTTTTAGTTGGCCAATTAATTTATTTCTATTTTTTTAGTAGAGACGGGGTCTCACTCTTGATCAGGCTGGTTTTGAACTCCTGACCTTGAGCGATCCTCCCGCCTCGGCCTCCCAAGAGTGCTAGGATTACAGGCATGAGCCACTGCGCCCAGCCTCTATTGATTTTTAAACCATTTTATTTTGAGTTATTTTCTTAGTTGTTGTGATCTAGGGATCACATCTTAACTTATCACAATCTATTTAGGGTTAATACTAACTTAATTCCAGTAATATATAGAAACTGTGCTCCAATATAGCTCTATTCCCTCTTCTTTGTTCTATATTCTCCTCTATATTTATGTATATTATGAATCCAATAAAATGATGTTATAATTATTGCATTATATAATCTTAAGTATTTTAAAGAAGTTAAGAGAAGAAATGAGAAAATAAATTTACAGCATTTAAAAATAATAGACTTTATTTTTTAAGAGCATTTTTAGGTTTACACCAAAATCGAATGGAAAGTAGAGAGTTCTCACATACTCCCTATTCACACACATGTATAGCCAACCCCACTATCAACATCCCACACCAGACTGTTTTATTTGTTATATTCGATGAACTTACATTGACACATCATCATCTCTCAAAGTCCACAGTTTACATTAGGGTTCACTCTTGGTGTAGTATATGCTATAGGTTTTGATAAATGTATAATGACATACATCCATCATTATAGTATTATACAGAATAATTTCACAGCCCTAAAACTCCCCTTTGCTCTGCCTGTTCATCCTATCCTCCCACCCAACCTCTGATCTTTTACTATCTCCATAATTTTGCCTTTTCTAGAATGTCATATAGTTGGAATCATACAGTAAGTATCCAGCCTTTTCAGGTTTAAGGTTCCTCCATGCTTTTTTAGGGCTTGATAGGTCATTTTTTTTTTAGCACAGAATAATATCATATTTTATGGATGTATCACAATTTATCCATTCACCTACAGAAGGATATCTTGGTTGCTTCTAGTTTTTGTGACTTGTAAATAAACTGCTATAAATATTCATGTGCAGGTTTTTGTATAACCATAAGTTTTCAACTCCTTTGGATAAGTACCAAGGAGCACAACTGCTAGATTGTATGATAACAGTATGTTTAGTTTTGTAAGACACTGCCAATTGTTTTCCAAAGTGTCTTATAAGCAGTGAATGAGAGTTCCTGTTGCTCCATATAATTACTGGCATTTGGTGTTGTCAATGTTTTGGATTTTCACATTGTAATAGGTATGTAGTGGCATCTCATTGTTATTTTAATTTGCAATTCTGTAATGACATATGATGTTGAGCATCTTTTCATATGTTTATGTGCCATCTGTATATCTTCTTTGGTGAAGTATCTGTTCAGATCTTTTGCCCACTTTTTAATCAGGTTATTCATTTTCATATTGTTTTTAAGAGTTCTTTGTATTTGGATAACAGTCCTTTATCAGATATTAATATAGCTTTTGAAAATATTTTCTTCCAGTCTGTAACTTACCTTCTCACACTCTTGATAGTGTCTTTCACAGAGCAGAAGTTTTTAATTTTAATGACATCCAGCTTATCAATTATTTCTTCCATAATTGTGCCTTTGGTGTTGTATCTAAAAAATTATTGTCAAACTCAAGGTCATCTAGATTTTCTCCTGTGTTAAAGAGTTTTATAGTTGTGTTTTACATTTAGGTCTATGATCCATTTTGAGTTAATTTTTGTGAAGGGAGCCTGTCTAGATCAACTTTTTTACATGTGGCTATTCAGTGTTCCAGCACCATTTGTTGAAAAAAAAACACACACTATGTTTTCTTCATCGTATGCTTTTACTTCTTTATTTCTGCACTCTCCATTCTGCTCCATTGATCTATTTGTCTATTCTTGTCTATTTGTCTGTCAATACCACACTGTTTTGCTTACTGTAGCTTTGTAGTAAGTCTTGAAGTTATGTAGTGTCAGTGCTCTGACGTTCTTTAATGTTTTGTTGGATATACTGGGTCTTTTGCCTCTTCGTATAAGCTTTAGAATCAGTTTGTTAATATCTACTAAATAACTTGCTGGGATTTTGATTAGGATTGTGTTGAATCTATAGATTGAGTTGGGAAGAACTGACATCTTGACAATATTGAGTCTTCCTATCCACAAACATGGGATATATCTCCATTTATTTAGTTCTTTGATTTCTTTCATTAGAGTTTTATAGATTCCCTCATATACATTTTATACAGATTTTGTTAGAGTTATATCTAAGTATTTATTTTTTGGGGGTACTAATGTAAATGGTATTGTATTTTTTAAACTTCAAATTCCAGTTTTTCGTTGCTGGTACATACAAAAGTTAACCTTTTATCCTGCCACCTTACTATAATCATTTGTTGGTGTTAGGAATTTTTTATTGTTGCTGTTGATTCTTTGGTACAATAATGTCATCTGTGAACAAAGATGGTTTTATTTCTTCTTTCCCAAACTGTATATATTTTACTTACTTTTTTTTTTTTGGTCTTACTGTATTAGCTAGAACTTCTAGTACAGTGTTAAACAGGAGTGATGAGAGGGGACAGTCTTACCTTGTTCTTGATCTTAGCAAAAAAGTTTCTAGTTTCTTATCATCATGATGTTAGCAATAGGTTTTTTCTAAATGTTCTTTATTGAGTTGAGTAAGTTACCCTCTATTCCTAGTTTTCTGTGAATTTTAAAAAGTCATGAATGGGTGCTTTTGATTTTGTCATATGCTTTTTCTGCATCTATTGACATGGTCATGTGATTTTTCTTTATTCTTTGGATGTGATGGATTGCATTAATTGATTCTTCAATGTTGAACCAGTCTTGCATACCTGGAACACATTTAGTCATGGTGTATAATTCTTTTTATACATTGTTGGATTCTATTTGCTAATTTTTAGTTGAGGACTTTTGCATCTATGTTCATGAGAGATATTGGTCTGTAATATAATATTTTAATATCTTTGTCTGGTTTTGGTAGTAGGGTAATGCTGGCCTTATAGAATGTGTTAGGAAGGATTTCCTCTGCTTCTATCTTCTGGAAAAGATTATAGAGAATTGTTATCATTTCTTCCTTAAGTGTTTGGAAGACTTCACCAGTAAGCCCGTCTGGGTCTGGTGCTTTTGTTTTGGAAGGTTATTAATTATTGATTTGATTTCCTTAATAAGATATAAGCCTATTCAGATTATCTATTTCTTTTTGTGTGAGTTTTGGCAGATTGTGCCTGTCAAGGAACTGGTCTATTTCATCTAGTTTATCAAATTTCTGGGCATAGAATTGGTCAGAGTATTTATTTATTATCCTTTTAATGTCCATGGGATCTGTATTGATGTCCTTTCTTTCATTTCTAATATTAGTAATTTGTATCTTCTCTCTTTTTTTCTTAGCTTAATTAAAGGCTTATCAAAATTTTATTGACATTTTCAAAGAGCCAGCTTTTGGTTTTGTTGATTTTCTCTATTGATTTCCTATTTTCAATTTAATTGATTTCTGATCTAATTTTTATTATTGCTCTTCCTCTGCTTACTTTAGATTTAATTTGCTCTCCTTTTTCTAGTCCCCCAAGCTTCCAAGGTGGAAGCTTACACTATTGATTTTAGAGCTTTCTTTTTTTCTAACATATATCATCAATGTTATAAATTTTCCTCTAAGCACTGCACTACATCATACAAATTTGATAAGTTATATTTTCTTTTCTTTTTTTTTTTTGAGACAGAGTCTCTGCCATCTCAGCTAGAGTGCAGTGGTGTCATCATAGCTCACTGCAACTTCAAACTCCTGGGGTTAAGCGATCCTTCTGCCTCAGCCTCCTGAGTAGCTGGGACTGCAGACAGGCATGTGCCACCACGCCTGGCTAATGTTTCTATTTCTTTTATTTGTTTGTTTTTGTAGAGACAAACTCTCACTATTGATCAGGCTTGTCTCAAACTCCTGAGCTCAAGTGATCCTCCCTCTTCGGCCTCAGAGTGCTAGGATTACAGGTGTGAGTCACCATGCCCAGCGGTAAGTTATATTTTCATTTAGTTTAAAATATTTTTAAATTTTGTTTTGAGATTTTTGTCTTTGACCCATGTTATTTAGAAGTATGTTGTTTAATCTCCAAGTATTTTGAGATTTTTCAGCTATTTTTCTGTTATTTTTAGTTTAATTCCATTGTGGTCTAAAAGAAGACATTGTATGTGTTCTATTCTTTTAAATTTGTTAATGTATGTTTTATGGGCCAGAATATGGTCTATCTTGGTGAATGTTCCATGTGAGCTTCAGAAGAATGTGTATTCTGCTGTTGTTGGATGAAATAGTTTATAGATATCAATTATATTCAGTTGATTAATGGTACCATTGAGTTCACCTGTATCCTCAAGCCAGAGATTCTTTCCTCAGCCATGTCCAGTGTACTAATGAGTCCATAAAAAGCATTCTTCATTTCAGTTACAATGTTTTTCATCTCTAGCATTTCTTTTTGGTTATTTCTTAGAATTTCCTTCTTTCTGGTAACATTACCCATCTGTTTTTGCACATTGTCTACTTTTCCTATTAGAACCCCTAACATATTAATGATAGTTACTTTAAACTTCCAATTTGACAATTCCTACATCCCTGTCATATATGTTAGTCTGGTTCTGCTGCTTACTCTGTCTCTTCAAACTGTGTTTTCTTGTCTTTTTGTAAGTCTTGTAATTTTTTGTTGAGAGTTGGACATGGTTTGCTACTAGATGAAAGGAATTGTGATAAATAGTTCTTAGTGATATGTGGTGATAAGGTGTAGGGGTTGGGGAAACATTCTATAGTCCTGTGATTAGGGCTCAGACTTTTAGTGAGCCTGTGCCCCTGAGCTGTGAATTTTACAACTGCTTCTCATTGCTCCAATCCCCCTCAGGCAGGACAGGGTGGCCAGAGCCGGCTGGAGTTGGGTGTTTCTTGTTCCCAATGTGGAAGGCTAAAGGGAGCTGGAGATGGGTATTTCTTTCCCTCCAGGTCAGTTAAGCTCTGATAAAACCCAAATAAGGCAGGCTCTGGGAAAGTAATTTCTTTTTAGGATAGACCTTGTTAAGAAGAATGCTCTGGAGTATTTCAAAATTGTTATTTTCCCCCCTTCTCTGCTGGAAGCACGAGGGGATTTTTCTCCAATCTTTACTGGTAGAGATACTGGAGGTAAAATTCACAAAAATGTCCTATTAGTTGTAATTCTCGGTATCCACCTATCTGTCTCTCAATTTTTGGGACAGTGGTTTTTCCTGTGACCTCACTTCTCTGACAGATCTAAGAAAAGTCTTTGATTTTGTTTGTTCAGCTTTTTACTTGTATTAGGATAGAGTAATGACTTTCAAGCTCCTTACAATTTGGACAGGAAACAAGAAGTCTATTTATGACATTTTAATATTAACCCACGTACTTACTATTTTAGTGCTCTTTATTTCTTCCTATGGATTTGAGTTATTGTCTAGTATTATTTCATTTTACTTGAAGAACTTTAATATTTTTTGGGTCTGCTGGGAATAAATTCTCTCAGTCTGTCTTTATGTATATTTGTATATTTGTTTAGCTTTCATTTTTGTAGGATGATTTTGCTGGATATAGAATTCTTGGCAGACAGATTTTTTTTTTCTTTCAGCACTTTGAGTATGTCATTCACTGCCTTCTGCCCTTCACTGATTCACGTAAGCCATTATCTGTTAATCATATTTGTGCTCCCTTATTCATGAAGAGTCATTTTTGTCTTGCCACTTTCAAAATTTTATCTTTGGGTTTGGCTTTCAAGAGTGTGACTACTATATGCCCAGGTATGGACTTTTTATATTTATGCTACTTGAATTTCATTAAACTTGGATATATAGATTGTTTTTCATTAAATTTATGAGTTTATAAACAAGTTAATTCTTTAACTATGTTTGTACCTCTTCCTCCTCCCCTTCTGGGACTTCCATTACATGTGTTTTTCTTTTTTTTATTGATACATAATAAATGTGCATATTTTCAGGTTGTATGTGATAATCTGATACATTGATATAATCAAATCAGGGTAATTGGGATATTAATAACCTTAGATATTTATCTTTTTTATGCTAGGAACATTTGAATTGTTCTCTTTCAGATGTTTTGATATGTACAATGGATTAATGTTAACTATAGTCACACTACTGATCTATTGAAAACCGGGTCTTATGTCTTCTGTTTGTTTGTATTCATTAATCAACCTCTCTTCATCCTTCCTCTCCCTTACCCTTCCCATCCTCTGGTAACCACCCATATACTCCTGTATTCATGAGATCCACTTTATTTTCTATTTTTAATTATTATGAGTAAAAAATAGTTGTATATATTTATAGGGTACATGTGATGTTTCAGTACAGGCATACAATGTGTATTAATCAAATCAGAGTAATTGTGATATCCATCACCTCAAGAATTTATCATTTTTTTTGTGTTAGAAACATTCCAATTCCACTCTTTTAAAGTGTACTATAACATAGTATTGATTATAGCCACTTTGTTGTGCTTTCAAATATTGTTCATTCTAACTAACTATATTTTTGCACCCACTAACCATCCGTACTTTAATCCCCCTCTCTGCTACCCTTCTCAGCCTCTGCAACCATTATTCTACTCTCTGTCTCCATGAGATCAATTGTTTTAATGTTTAGCTCCTGCATATGAGTGAGAACATGAGATTTGTCTTTCTGCACTTGGATTATTTCACTTAATATAATGTTCTCCAGTTTTATCCACGTTGTTGCAAATGGCAGGATTTCCTTCTTTTTATGGCTATCTAATATTCCATTACATATATGTGTATTATAGTTTTTTTTTCCATTCATCCATTGATGGACACTTAGGTAGATTCCAAGTTTTGGCTATTGTGAATATTGCTGCAATAAACATGGGGGTGCAGGTATCTTTTTGATATACTGAATTCCTCTCATTTGGATATATACCTAGCAATGGGATTGCTCGGTCATATGGTAGTTCTAGTTTTAGTATTTTGAGAAACCTCCATACTGTTCTCCATAGTGGTTGTACTAATTTACATTCCCACCAACTGTGTATGAGGGTCCCCTTTCTCCACATCCTCACCAGCATTTTTTATTGCCTGTCTTTTTGGTAAAAGCTCTTTTAACTGAGGTGAAATGATATCTCATTGTAGTTTTGATTTACATTTCTCTAATGACTAATGATGTTGAGCATTTTTTCATATACCTATTGGCCATTTGTATGTCTTTATTTATTTATTTACTTTTGAGACAGTCTCACTCTGACACCGAGGCTACAGTGCAGTGGCATCATCATAACTCACTGCAACTTCAAACTCCTGAGCTCAAGTGATCCTCCTGCATTAGCCTCCCGAGTAGGTGGGACTATAGTCATGTACCACCACACCTGGCTAATTTTTTGTATTTTTGGTAGATACGGGGCCTCACTGTTGCTCAGGTTGGTCTTAAACTCCTGACCTCAAGTGATTCTTCTGCCTAGGCCTCCTCAAGTGCTAGGATTACAGGTGTGAGCCACCGTGCACAGCCTTGTATGTCTTTTTGTGAGAAATGTGTATTCAGATATTTTGCCCATTTTTAAATTGGATTATTTGATTTTTTTCCTATTGAGTTGTTGGAGCTCCTTATATGTTTTAGTTATTAGTCCCTTGTCAGATGGGTAGTCTACAAGTATTTTCTCCCATTATGTGGATTGTCTCTTCCCTATATTGATTGTTTCCCTTGTTGTGCAGAAGCTTTTTAGCTTGATGTGATACCATTTATCCAATATGGCTTTGGATGCCTGTGCTTTGGAGCTATTACTCCAGAAGTCCTTGACCAGACCAATGTCCTGAAGCATTTCCCCAATGTTTTCTTTTAGTAGTTTCATAGTTTCAGGTCTTGGATTTAAGTCTTTAATCCATTTTGATTCGATTTTTGTATGTGGTGAGTGATAAGGGTCTATTTCATTCTTCTGCATATGGATATCCAGTTTTTCCAGCACCACATATTGAAGAGACTCTCCTTCCCCCAATGTATGTTCTCGGCACCTTTGTCAAAGATAAGTTCATTGTAGATATGTGGATTTGTTTCTGGGTTCTTTAGTCTGTTCCTTTGGTCTCTGTGTCTGTTTATATGTCAGTACCATGCTGCTTTGGTTACTGAAGGTTTGTAGTATAATTTGACGTCAGGTAATGTGATTCCTCCAGGTTTTTTTTCCCCTTCCTTAGAATAGCTTTGGCTATTCTGTGTCTTTTCTAGTTCCATATAAATTTTAGTATTATTTTTTCTATTTCTATAAAGAATGTCACTAGAATGGACATTTTAATAATGATTCTTCCAATCCATGAGCATGGAATATCTTTTCATTTTTTGTGTCCTCTTCAATTTCTTTCATCAATGTTTTATAATTTTCATTGTAAAGATCTTTCACTTCTTTGGTTAAGTTTATAGGCCGGGCGCAGTGACTCACACCTGTAATCCTAGCACTCTGGGAGGCCGAGGTGGGCGGATTGCTCAAGATCCGGAGTTCGAAACCAGAGCGAGACCCCTTCTCTACTAAAAATAGAAAGAAATTAATTGGCCAACTAAAAATGTATAGAAAAAATTAGCTGGGCATGGTGGCACAAGCCTGTAGTCCCAGCTACTCGGGAGGCTGAGGCAGAAGGATCACTCGAGCCCAGGAATTTGAGGTTGCTGTGAGCTAGGCTGATGCCACGGCACTCTAGCCCAGGGAACAGAGTGAGATTCTGTCTCAAAAAAAAAAAAGTTTATTCCTAAGTATTTTATTTTATTTGTAGCTATTGTAAATGGGATTACTTACTTGGTTTCTTTTCCAGATTGTTTACTGTTGACATATAGAAATGTTACTGATTTTTGTATGTTGATTTTGTATCCTGCAACTTTACTGAATTTGTTTATCAGTTCTAATGGTTTTTTGGTGGAGTTTTTAGGTTTCCATTGCTATAAGAACATATTATCTGCAAACAAGGATAATTTGACTTCTTCCTTTTGAATTTGGATACACTTTATTTCTTTCTCTTGCCTGATTGCTCTAACTAGAACTTCCAATACTATGTTGAATAACGGCAGTGAAAGTGGGCATCCTTGTCTTGTTCCAAATCTTAGAAGAAAGGCCTTCAGTTTCCTCCACAATCAGTGTCATACTAACTGTGGGCTTGTCATCTATGGCTTCTATCATGTTGAAGTATGTTCCTTCTATACCCAGTTTTTTGAGAGTTTTTATAATGAAGGAATGTTGAATTTTATCACATGCCTTTTCAGCATCATGATCTACATTTGTGCATGTTGAACCATCCTTGTATCCCTGGGCCGAATCCCACTTGATCATGATGGGTGATCTTTTTAATGTGTTGTTTAATTTGGTTTGCTAGTATTTTGTTGAGGATTTTTGCATCTGTGTTCATAAGAGATATTGGCCTATAGTTTTCTTTTTTTGTTGTGTCTTTGTTTGGTTTTGGTATCAGGGTACCATATGCCTCATAGAATGAATTTGAGAGTATTCCTTCCTTTTTGATTTTTTGAAATAGTTTAAGTAGGATTGGTATTAGCTCTTGAGTGGGTTGGTAGAGTTTAACAGTGAAGCCATCAGGTCCTTTTCTTTGATGGGAGGCTCTTTTTTTTTTTTTAATACAGAATATTTGTGTACTTACTGTTACCAGTGAGTTTTATACTTTCAGATGATTACTTATTGTTCATTAATGTCCTTTTCTTTCATACTGGAGAACTCCTTTTAGCATTTCTTGTAGGATGAGTCTGGTGTTGATTAAGTCTCTCAGCTTTTGTTTGTCCTTGGAAAGTCTTTCTCCTTCATGTTTGAAGGATATTTTTGCAGGATGCAATATTCTAGAATTAAGGTTTTTTTCCTTCAGCACTTTAAAAATATCATGCCACTCTCTCTAGGCCTGTAAGATTTCCACTGAGAAGTCTGCTGCCAGATGTATTTGAGCTCCTTTTTATGTTATTTTTCCTTTTTTCTTGCTTCCTTTAGGACCTTTTGGGAGCTTGATTATTATATGCCTTGAGGTAATCTCATTTGGGTTAAATCTTCTTGGTGTTCTGTGTCTTTCTTGTACCTGAATATTGATATCTTTTTCTAGGTTTGGAAAGTTCTCTGTTATTATTTCTTTACATAAACTTTCTACCCAAATCTTTCTCTCTACCTCCTCTTTAAGACCAATAACTCTTAGATTTGCCTTTTTGAGGTTATTATCTAGATCCTGTAGGCATGCTTCATTCTTTTTTTATTCTTTTTTTATCTTCTGACTGCATATTTTCAAGTAGCCTGTGTTCAAGCCCCCTAATTCTTTCTTCTGCCTGATCAATTCTATGGATTTATTTTTTAGTTTCTCAATTGAATTCTTCAGCTCCAGAATTTTTGCTTGATTTTTTTTATCATTTCAATCTCTTTGTTAAATTTTTCTGATAGGCTTCTGAATTCCTTCTCTGTATTGTCTTGAAGTTCATTGAGCTTCTTCAAAACAGCTATTTTGAATTCTATGTCTGAAAGGTCACATACCTCCATCACTCTGGGATTGGTCATTGATACATAATTTAGTTCGTTTGGTGAGGTCATGTTTTCCTGGATGTTCTTGATGCTTGTGGATGTCCATTGATGTCTGGGCATTGAAAAGTTAGGTATTTATTCTAATCTTAGCAGTCTGGGATTGTTTGAACCTGTTCTTCTTGAGAAGCTTTACAGATATTCAAAGAGAATTGAGTGTTGTGATCTAACTCTTTGGTCACTGCAGCCATATCAGGACTAGGGGCACCCCAAGGTCAGTAATACTGTGACTCTTGCAGACTCCTGGTGGTACTCTCTTGGTGGATTTGGGTAAGATGCAGGAGAATTCTCTGGATTACCAGGCAGAGTCTCTCACTCTCTTCCTTCAGTGTGCTGGGCTGCTTGAGTTGGAGGAGAACTGATGTGGGCACTCCCTTGTGGCCACCACAGCTAAGACTGTGCCAGGTCATACCTGAAGCCATCCTAGTATCATACAAAGCCCATGGTGACTGCTGCCTGGCTACCTGCAAAGCCCAAGGGTTCTTTAGTTGGCAGGTGATGAATCCTGCCAGGTCTAGGTCCTTCCCTTCAGGGAAGTGGGTTTTCTTTTGGCCTAGGGTGGGTGTAGAAATGCTGTCCTGGAACTATGGCCTGGAGTCAGGTGCTTCAGGAGACTACTTATATTAATATTACTGTGGCTGAACTGGTACCCAAGTTATAAAACAAAATTCTCTGAACTTTTCCCTTTGTTTTCCCCAAGTGGAAGAAGACTCTCCCTGAGCTGCGCTGCCTGGAGTTGGGGAAGGCGTGACATAGGCACTGGTTTGGCTGCTGCCACTGGTATCTCACTGATTCTTGTGTATCCTGAGTCCACTGGCTTTGATCCAGCAGGAATTCCCAAAGACTGCAGTCTGACTGCCTTGTGAATTTATTCTAGGCCTCAAGCTGCTTTCTGTCAGCTAGTGGTGGGGCTAGTCAGAACTTGGGCTTTGGGGTAGAGGGTTTCCTTCTGGCTGGATTAGTCTAAATGCTTTCTCTGTGGGTGTTGGCAGAATCCTGCCTTCTGCTGTGTTCACTTGTGACAGGGTTGCCCTGAATTCCAGTGCAAAGTCCCACAGTCACTTTGCTCTCCTTTCCCTGGGCACACAGATTCTCTCTCTACCTGGTGTGCTGGTGTGGCACTACTGGGGTATGGGGAAGGGGTGGCATAGCCAATGCAAGACTGTCTTTTCTGCCCTCTTCAGTGCTCTTTCCCTGATATGATGTTAAAACCAGGTACTGTGATCACTCACCTGATTTTTGGTTCTTCTGGAGGTGCTTCCTTGGGTGGATAGTTGTTGAATTTAGTGTTTGTGTGTAGGGAAGATCAGTGGGGGTTTTTATTTGACCATCTTGCTTCCCCCCCTCTCCTAAGATACACTTTTTTTGCTCCCACTTACTTGTCCATTTATATTCAGTGTTATTGTTGATAAGTATGGATTTACTACTGCCATTTTGTTGCTTGCTTTCTATTTTGTAACTTCTCTCTCTCTCTTTTTTTTTTCTTATTGTCTTGTTTTGTGGTTAAGTGATTTTCTCTGGTAGTGTGTTTTAATTCATTGCTTTTTATTTTTAAATAAATATTATAGGTTTTTGCATTGTGGTTGCCATCAGGCATACATAAAACATGTGCTAGCTATAACAAGTTATTTTAAAGAGATGAAAAATTATCTTAGATCTCACACACACAAAAATAGAAACACAGAAAAAACAAAACCAAACCAAAAAACCCTCTACATTTCAATTCCATACCCCCCATTTTGACTTTTTGTCATCTCAGTTTATATATTTTTATATTACCTATCTCTTAACAAGTTGCTGTAGATAATATTGTTTTTGATAGATTTGTTTTTTCTGCTTATGTGGAGTTGTGAGATTTACACATATTTATATTAATAATATTGGAGTATTTTATTAATAGGTTTGTTCATGTACAATTACAGTATTAGAGCATTCTAGGTTTATTCATGTACTTAATTTTAGTAGTGGTTTTATACCTTCAAATGTTGTTTTTTTTTTTTTTTGCACATTACTGTTTTGTTTTTTTTTCTGTCAGATTGAAGAATTCCCTTTAGCATTTCTTGTAAGATGGATCTGGTGGTGGTGAATTCTCTTAACTTTTGTTTGTCTGGGAAAGGCTTTATCTCTCTTTTATATTTGAAGGATAGCTTTGCTAGATACAGTATTCTTGGATGGCAGTTTTTTCTTTTAGCACTTTGAAAATGTCCCACTCCCTCCTGACCTGTATAGTTTCTGTTCAGAAGTCTTGTCAGAGGAACTGAAGATCTTTTATATGTTATTTTTTCTTTTCTCTTGCCTTTTAGAATCTTCTCTTTGTCTTTGGCTGTTGAGAATTTGATATGCCTTGAGGCAGTCTTATTTGGGTCAAATCTACTTGATATTCTTTGACCTTCCTATACCTGGATATTTATGTCATTCTCAAGTTTTGGTATATCTTCTGTTGTTATTTCTTTGAATAAGCCTTCTACCCTTTGCTCTTGCTGAACTCCTTCTTGAGCACCAATAATTCTTAGATTTGGTCTTTTGAGGTAATTTTCAATGTCTTGTAGGTGCTCTTCTTTTCTTTTTCATTCTTTTTTCTTTTTCCTCCTCCCACTGTGTAGTTTCAAATAGCCTGTCTTCCAGCTCACTGATTCTTTCTTCTGCTTGATCCATTCTGATGTTGAGCAACTTTAATGAATTTTCAGTTCAGCATATGTATTTCTCAGTTCCAAGATTTCTATTTGCTTTTTTAAAATTGTTTCAATCTCTTTGTTAACTTCTCTGATAAATTTCTAAATTGATTTTCCACATTAGCCTGGAAATAGATAGGTTTCCTTATAAGTGCTATTTTGAATTCTTGGTCAGGAAGTTGAGATATTGCTGTCTTGTTAGGATCAGTCACTGGTTCCTTGCTTTGTCCATTTGTGGTTCTTTGTTTGCTGATGTTTCTTGTAGATGTGCGTCTGTGTCTTTGCATTGAAGGGCTAATTATCAATCCCAGTTTCCTCTGTCTGGCTTGTCTTGGTTTTTATTGGGCATAATTGGCTTAGAAATTCTTTGTAATTTACCCTTTGATTTTCTTTCCCTTTTTCCCACTAGTTTGTTGCTGCCTCTATTTCAGCACTAGATGGTGCCTTAAGCCCAGGTTTGCATCAGCTCTAGCAAACAATTGGAGCACTGCCTGTCCCAAATGGGGGAGGCCTCAAGGAGAACATCTTGGTAGTATGGCAAGGCTGGCTAAGGGTTTGTGCCCAGGGGACTGTGGAATGTACCTGCTATAGTGTGATGCTGCTAAACAGCCCCTCTGATTTGACATCTCCTTTGGCTGAGTTACAGAGCAGAGTTTCCAGGGCTGGGGATAGTCCTGCCTCCTCTTTGTCTCTGGCTGTCCTCAGGGATATTTCTTCCTTCAGGTACTTGCTGTACTTCCCATGGGTTGAGGCAGGGACAGACCTCCTCCCAGGGAACTCAGGATGATAGGGAAGCTGATTGTCCATCTTGATCTTACTTTTTCCAGTGTAGATACTGTGAGTCGGGAGAAATTTTTCACATGCTTGGTGTCAGGCAGTTTGCGGGGAGGAGCATTGCAGATATGGAAATCTGATTTTCTTACCTTCTGCTCAAAGTTTTTTCACTTCTCTGTGGCCCTGCAGACTGATTCATTCTCTATTTGAGTTTGGGATATTGCTGGTGATAATCTTGGCTCTCTATATTTATTTTTGGTTTTCTCTGTGTGTGTATATGTATGGGGGGGGATCGGGGATCAAGCCAGCTTGCTTTTATGCTACAATATTGGGACCAGTCTTCATTCCGTGTATTTTGATACATTTGCTATTTGCTCACAGGTTTCTGAGATGCTGTTCATTTTTCTTTAATTTTTATTCTGTTTGTTTTTCAGATGGAATAATTTCTATTGATCTATTTTCACTTTCAGTGATTCTTCCTTCTGCTATCTTAACTCTGCTTTTGAGACCTTCTAGTGAAATTTTCATTTTAGTTATTATAGTTTTCAAATATAGAATTTTCATTTGGGTCCTTTCTATTTTGTATGTGAAAATCCCTGTTTATTGATTTATTGTTGTTACACTTTCCTTTATTCCTTAAGCATGGTTTCTTTTTGTTATCTGAGCATATCTATAATAGCTACTTTGAAACATTTGTCTGCTAAACCCAACATCTAGAGTCAGAAGAGGCACTTTCTATGAACTACTCATGAGAAAAAAGTGATAAGAAATAGGAAAGTGTGATGCACTTAATATTTCTTTTCTTGAAAACTGAACATTTTAGGTAAACACTGTAGCAACTTTGGATTCTGACTTTTTTCCCCTGGGAGGTTATTGTTATTGTTTTGTGTCCTTCTTTGTTTCATAACTGTCTGGGCTTAATCTATGAAATCTGTCTCCTGCAGTGTGGCTACTGATGTGTCTGCTTTTTAAAAAAATTAACATTATAGTATTTATTTTTAAGCCCAGCTTCATAGAGGTTGCCCCTGTGTCTGCGTAGTTGTTTTCTTAGACAGAGGTTGTGTCCAAACACCTCAAGCCAATAAGTCTTCTATGTTCTGCATACGAATCTGTGTGTGGGTTAGGGAGCACATTCAAAATTCAAGCTTTTTTCAAGTACCTGGTGTTTACTTTCCACTGGAGTATTTCATGTCTTTTCTGAGCATGTGCATAGCCTCAGGGTTAGCCAGAAGTATGTAGTGAGCCTGGGCCTTCTCCATTCACTAGTGTACATGTATGGAGCCTCAGCCAAGTATATGCTTGTTCCAACCAAGAGGGTAGCCTCAGGCTAGTAGAATCTTTAGCCCTCCTTCCTTGCCCACCTCTGAGATTATTACTTCCACCAACAATGCTGTAGTGTAGGGGTGTCACCTACCACCTCAAACCTCATGAGCCCCCTTTAATTGCAGCAGAATAGCTGTTGGTCCTCCCAGTCTGCCCTACTTTGGCCAAGTCTCCTTGCCAACTGAACTGGAAGGAGGAGATGGAAGAAGCCCTAGACTAGAATGCCACAGATTGCCACTATTCTTACCCCAATTTCAGCAATTTAAAAATTATTAATACTTCTTAGATTGTTGTATACCTTTTGTAGATTTCCAGAGTGGAATGTTTTTCATGTTAATTTTGTCCAACTGTATAGGTGCTTTTTGGAGAGAGGAGAGGATTTGCCAGTCTCACTCAGACAGCCAGAAGCCCTGCTGCGGATATTAATTTTGATCACTTGGATAAGGTATTGCCTGGTTTCTCCACTACTGTTTTCATATTTGTAATTAAGTAATTTGTGTATGGGTACTTTGATAATATATAAATGCAATATTCCTCATCAAATTCCCCTCCTAATTTAGTATTCATTGATGTTTCCTGATTGATTCAATTTTACTAAGATGGTAGCAAAGTGGTGATTTTCTACTTTACATTGTACCATGAGGAAATTTTTTCTGTCACTCCTCCTTTAGCCATTCCCATATTCATCCATTGGTGAGTATGGGATCATGCATTGTTTGTCCATTGAGTTATAATTTATTACTATACTTATTATTTTGACATTAAAGTTTTCCAGATTTGCCCAGTGGGAATCTGTTCGAGCTGGTCCTTGTGTCTTTCTGATATGTCCCCATCATTTTTTTTTTTGGAGCTGTTCCTTACTTTCTGACACAAGATGTTCCAAGCTTATCTTGTATCTTACCTGCCCCAGTTCTATAGTTAGCCATTTCTCTAAGAAGTTCTGCTCCTTTTAATGAAGATACTTAGGAACCAAGATCTTATACCTCCTGTTCCCATAAATCTCTGCTTTCTTCCTTATCTTTCCCCATTTCATATTTCTGTCTCTCTTCTCCCAGTGAGAACCCAGGTTTCTGACAATACTAATATATTTACCAATTGGTTCAATCATACAAAATAGTTTTATAATTGATATATTCACACCATTCCAACAAACATACTAAAAAGATTCAAGATTTATTTGCATTTGTACCCTACTGACTGAGGGTCTATAGTTAAAATACTGTGTTCAAAATTTATTTTGATTAGTACTTCTGATTCTTTCAGTGTGGTTATTTCATTCATTACAAATATAGTTGGATTCATTTGTTTTTGTTTACGGTTTTAGCCCTCCTTCTCCATATTCTTGTTGATTATGTTTTCTTGAAATATTAAACCTCAGGAATGGATTTTTGACTTTTGACAAGTATATTTTCTGTGTTTGTGAGGACTGTGACTTTTTTTCATTATCTATTAATATGGTTAATTATACTAACAGATTTCATAATCTTGACTTACTCTCCTGTTCTTGGAATAATCCTATTTAGTAATGGTGTACTATTTTTTTAATGTGTGACTGGTTGTTTGCAAATATTTTATTTAGTATTTGAGTTCATAGTGGGATTGACCTCCAGTGTTTTTTAATGACATCTCATATAAATGGAATAATACAACATGTGATTTTGTGTCTGGCCTCTTTTGTTTGACGTAATATTTTCAAGGTTCATCCACATTATAGTATGTGTCAGAATTTGCTTCCTTTTTACAGCTGAATAACAGTCCATTGTGTGGATATACCACATTTTGTTTATCCATTCATCAATTGATGCACATTTCGGTTGTTTCCACTCTTTGGTTATTATGAATAATGCTGCTGTGAACATTCATGTACAGGTTTTTGTATGGACATATATTTCTAGTTCTTTTGAGTGGAATAGAGTGGAATTGCTGGCTTACGTGGTAACTCTGTATTTGACTCGATGACAACCTGCTAAACTGTTTTTCAAAGTGGCCAAACCATTTTACATTCCCATGAGCAATTGCGCCATATCTTCGGTAACACTTGTTGTTGCCTGTCTTTTTGATTGTAGCCATCTTAGTGGGTGTGAAGTGGATTTGATTTGCCTTGTGGTTTTGATTTACATTTCCCTAATGACTAATGATATTGAGCATCTTTTCATGTGCTTATTGACTATATATCATCTTTAGAGAAATGTCTATTCAAGTCCTTTGGCCAGTTTTTTTTTTTGAGACAGAGTCTCACTCTGTTGCCCAGGCTAGAGTGCCGTGGCTTTAGCCTAGCTCACAGCAACCTCAAACTCCTGGGCTCAGGTGATCCTCCTGCCTCAGCCTCCTGAGTAGCTGAGACTACAGGCATGTGCCACCATGCCTGGCTAATTTTTTCTATATGTATATTTTTAGTTGTCCAGATAATTTCTTTCTATTTTTAGTAGAGACGGGTCTTACTCTTGCTCAGGTTGGTCTTGAACTCCTGAGCTCAAACGATCCGCCTGCCTCGGCCTCCCAGAGTGCTAGGATTACAGGCGTGAGCCACCATACCCGGCCTTGCCCAGTTTTTAATTGAGCTGTCCTTTTATTGTTGAGTTGTAAGAGTTCTTTTTATATTCATGGTGCAAATCTCTTATCAGATATATGATTAGTAAATATTTTCTTTCATTTTGTGGTTTCTCTCTTCACTTTTTTAACGTGTCCTTTGAAGCACAAAAGTTTTAAATTTTAATGATGTTCAATTTACCTGTTTTTTTCTTTTATCACTTGTGCTTTTTTGATGTCATATCTAAATTGAATGAATATTTGAACAGTTTCTTAACTGCCTCCCTCCCCCTGCATCTGTATTTTCCATTATGACCAAAGTAAGCATTATATTAATAAAAAGAAAATTGTATCAGTCACTTCCTATTCTAAATCCTCAGTTGGCCTTGAGTGGCTTCCCATTGCTTTCAGGAGAAGCCCAAATACTGTTTGATGGCTACAAGCCCTCAATAATGTGGACTCATCTATTGTATGATAGTGGTGCCCAGCTTCTAGCCACAGTTGGATCAGTGAATCTTGTTCCCATTCTCTCTTTCTCTTTTTTATCAGTGCTTATGGCTCTGCATATATGAAAGAGAGTGACATTGTGGAGAGATGAAATTACATAGGTTCTTGACAGTATGAAAAAAATGTCTTAAAAACAGGCTTTGTATAATAGAAATAATATTCAATCCTGGAAATCCCAAGTGTGTGCTAATAAGGAATGAGTTTATTTCAAAGGTGAAAGCTGCCTTAGATGGTGATCTGAACGACTTCTTATCAACGTGAATGCCTTTTCCTGTGTAGTGTGCAGTTACTCTCAGGGTGAACACTTCTGAACTCCCTGGGAGAGCTGGAGGCTTCTCTGGTTTCAGTGTAATTCAATTTAAGCAGCGCTGTCATAGCATCTGCAGCCTGAAGCTGTTTCCCACCCAGACACCACGGTTCAGGATAGACATGGAGGAGGCAGGGAGCGGCCAGTTGTTCTCCCTGGGAGGCGGGGGAATGGGAGAAGGGAATTAAGAGCATCTATGGGATGCCGGGTAAGGTGCTGGCTACTTTTTGTATATTATAGCATTTAATCCTCATAGCAATCTAGTGAGGTAAGCATTCTTATGCCCATTTATCTGGAGGCCTGTCTCTTTTGGCTACCCAGACTGTGCTGTCATTGACCCCTACTTGCCCCATCGGAGAGAAGGAGGACATTAGAAATGCTCCATCTTGGCCCCATACTCCTCTGGCCCAGGATGTTGTCATGAATGTGGGCTTGTGGGTGGGGGACAGTTTGGGAAAGGTAGGTCAGGTGGGGTCCTGAGGCTGATTTGCAGGCTTCTCCCTACCCTCCTAGAATGCTTCTCTTTCCAGCCCTCAATTCTCATTCCCACTGAGTGACACTGGCCTGCCTTGTAGCCTGCAGTGTCTGTATTTCTCTATGGCTTCCCTGGAGCTCCAGGGTTCTGTGGTGGGTCCAGCCCCCTGGGGATCTCTGGCAGGGTGGTAGGAGAGTCTCCATCTTCATTTACTCAACACCAGATTCTGAGCATGTGCTTTGTGGGAGGCACTGCTGTGTCAGTGCTGGGATTGGGTAGTGAAGCCGAGAAACAGTTCCTGCCCTCATGGGGCTTACCTTCTTATGAGGGAGACCATTAATCAACGAGTAAACAACACATAGCATCACTACAAACTTTGATAGGAGCTGTGAATGAAACAGTTGGGGGGATATATTTTAGATTGAGTGGTTGGAGACACAGACCTTCCAGCTGATGTGAGAAAGAGGAACAGGATTCAGCTGGGGATTTCTGGGTAAGGGTGGTACAAATGTCCTGATGGCAGAAAGAGCTTGGTGTGGTGGAGAACTGAAAGACACGTGTGGGGCTTGGAAAAGCGTATGGAAGATGAGTGGCCAGAGATGGGCAGGAGCCAGATCATGTGCAGCCTGTCAGCAAAGGAAGGGAGTTTGGATTTTTTCCAGGTGTGTGGAAAACTATTTAAGGGTTTCAAGCAGGGGAGTGTGTGAACAGAGCTGTGCTTAAAGGACTTGTCTGGCCCTGTACAGAAGGCATTGGAAGGAGTGGGCACAGTTGTTCATAGGAGAGAAAACAGTGGCTGGGACTGGGTGATGGAGAGAGATGGAGGATTCCAGAGATATCCAGGAGGTAGGATGTTCAGAATGTGTTGTTGGATTGGATGAAGGGTTGACAGATAAGCAGGGAGCAAGGATGAAGAGCAGGTTGAGTCAGGGGGGTGGGTGAGCAGCTCTCTTGGCTCCAGATTCTCCTGTTTCCTGGCTCTCCTCAATTTCTATATCCACACCCTTGTCCCCAGCTGCATGAATTCTTCCTGCCTGCCCACTCCCCATATGCTGCTGTCTCTATAGCTGCAGCTTTAGGGGTCTCAGGTCCCCCAGCCAGTGATCCTGGCCTGACCAAAGTGTGACAATGTCCTTTTCCATTTAGCTTGGCTGAGGCAAGGTTTGTGTTTTTTCTGTTAAAGGAAGTTTATATCATGAAACTCAGGAGAACAGAATATTAATCACCACACCAACATCAACAAAACAATTACAAAACCTTTGCAGAAGGAGAGTTTTCAGAATGCCAATTCTTTCACATAATTATGACCTGGTACGCATCTCCTGAATCCCTGTAGCTGGGCTGGTTGCTGGAGATCAGGGATGAATTCCAGAGGCTCTTGCCTTTGGGAGCCCCCAGGCTAGTGGGAGAGACTGAGGGAAGAGGCAGTCTTAGGGTGGAACGTGGTCAGACTTGTTAGGGGAGGGATGGGGGCAGCTGAATGAGGTGGGGGTTGAGGGAGACCATCTTCTTCTTGTCCTGTTTGCCACAGAGCCAGGCCCCCTGCATGCCCAGTCTGCAGTGGCTCCTGAGGAATTACTGGTCAGACTGATGTGAAAAAGCCCAAAACTTGGGGAATGGGAGCCTGGCTTGAGCCTTGTCCAGCCAGTCTGTGCCAGCTCTGAGCTTTACCCTTCTGGTCTTCCTGGCTGGCAGGACTCCCTTCCCTCAGGTGGCCAACTTCCTTATCAAAAATACAGCAAAGACATCTGCATCTGAATGTTTGTGGCAGCACAATTCACCATTGCAAGGATGTGGAAACAACCCAAGTGCCTGTCAATTCATGAGTGGATTATTAAAATTTGGTATATGTTTACAATGGAATATTACTCAATTCTAAGAAACGACAGCGAGCTAGCACCGCTTATGTTATCCTGGATTAAGCTTAAGCCCATTATCCAAAGTGAGGTGACACAAGATTAGAAAACTGGGCTTCATATGTACTCGCCATCAAATTGGTACTGACTGATTAACACTATGGTGCTCAAACTGTGGTGGTGCTCACCAGGGATTCGGGGGTTGGGAAGATAGACCCACATCTGAGGGATGTAGTGAGAATTGTGGAGGGGAAGGGCATACCTCTAACCCTTGCTAGGGAGAGGCAAATATATAAAATGTAACCAAAATGTTAAAAAAAACCCAAAACATTTATCGGGTGTTGGGCAGGTGGGGGGGAAGGGGATGGGTATATACATACATAATGAGTGCAATGTGCACCATCTGGGGGATGGACACGCTTGAAGCTCTGACTCGAGGGCGGAGGGGAGGCAGGGGCAATATATGTAATCTTAACATTTGTACCCCTGTAATATGCTGAAATAAAAAAAAATACAGCTTCATATCACTGTCACTGGAGCCTGATGGATGACCAGGGACTTGGTGAGGCAGGCTCCCTAAACAGTCTGAGACCTCAGGCTAGACCGTCCTTGTCAGAGTCAGGGCAGGGGTTGCCTCCGCTTTCTCCTTCAGCTCACTTAGCATACTTAGGGGTCCTACTCAGCCAGAGGGACATGACCTTGGCCCACAGAGCCTGTGGTGAGTGTAGGCCCAGGGGATTGCCCTGAGCTCCTGAGCAAGCTCCCCAGTAAGGCAGGTCACTAGGTAGGCAGCAGGTAGAAGGCTCATTCACCTGGGGTCCTGTGGAAAGGGAAGACAGGAACCTCTGCTGGAATGTTAGGACAACCGCCCTCCATCATGGCCATCACAGTGGCCATTTGTCCCAATTTCAGAGGACAGTCCCCACTTACAAGAACTGCATTTGCAGAGACAAATATATTAAATTTGAATGAATCCTAGATCTACCACTTGGCTGTGCAGCCTCGCTTAAGTTCCTTCCTCTTTCTGGGCCCCAGTTTTTACATCCATATAATGAGGAGATGGATCTAGAATCAAACACTGAGTGGCATTTCATTCTGTAGCATTTGCCTCAGAGCCTACCTTCCCTCTTTGGCTTTTCCCATCTCCCCGTCCCCTGTGATCTCATGCCACCACCCCCTCCAACAGTGCCTGAGGCCCAGGCTCTCCCCTGGGTTCTACCCCAGGAGGCAGTTGAGCCACATACTCTCCTCCTTTGGTGGCAGCTTGGTCTTCTGAAATGGTATTTTCAGAACAAGCATATCTTTCCTGTTAATGTTGATTACTTTTGATGGCACTACTTTCTTTTTCTATTTTAGTTGCTTTAGGGGGTACAAGTGGGTTTTTGACACATGGATGAATTGTATAGTGGTGAAGTCAGGGCTTTTAGTGAACCTATCACCAGAATAGTATACATTATACCTGATAGGTAATTTTTGATCCATCACCCTCCTCTCACTCTTCCCTCTCTGAGTCTCCAAATTCCATTATACGACTCTGTATGACCGTATATACCCATTGCTTAGTTCCCACTTAGACGTGAGTGCGTGTGGTATTTGTTTTTCCATTCCTGAGATACTTCACTTAGGATTATGGCTTACAGTTCCATCCAAGTTGCTGTGAAAGACATTATTTTATTCTTTTTTATGGTTGAGTAGTATTCCATGGTGTGTGTGTGTGTATGTGTGTGTATCACATTTTCTTTATCCATTTCTCTTGATTGGCTCTTAGGTTGATTCCTATTTGCAATTGTGAATTGTGCCACAATAAATATATGAGTGCATGTGTCTTTTTGATATAATGACTTATTTTCCTTTGGGTAGATATCCAGTAGCAGGACTGCTGGATCGAATGGTAGATCTACTTTTGGTTCTTTAAGGCATCTCCATACTGTTTTCCATAGAGGTTGTACTAATTTATAGTCCCATCAGCAGTGTACAGCATTCCCTTTATACTGCATGTGTGCCAACATCTGTTGTTTGACTTTTTAATAATGGCCATTCTGGTAGGGGTAAGGTGGTATCTCATTGTGGTTTTAATTTGCATTTCCCTGATGATTAGTGATGTTGAGCATTTTTCATATGTTTGTTGGCCATTTGTCTATCTTCTTTTAAAAAATATCTCTTCATGTCTTTTGCCCACTTTATAATGGGGTTATTTGTTTTTTTCTTGCTGATTTGTTTGCATTCCTTCTAGATTCTGGATATTAGTCCTTTTGTGGATGTATAGTTTGTGAATATTTTCTCCCATTGTGTAGATTGTCTGTTTACACTGTTGGTTATTTCTTTTGCTGTATAGAAACTTTTTGGTTTAATTAAGTCCCATTTATTTATTTTTGTTTTTGTTGCATTTGCTTTGGGGTCTTAATTGTAAATTCTTTGCCTAGGCCAATGTTCAGAAGAGTTTTTCCTGTTTTCTTGCAGAATTTTTATGGTTTCAGGTCTTACATTTAATTCTTTAATCCATCTTGAGTTAATGTTTATATTTAGTGAGAGACAGGGATCTAGTTTCATTTTTCTGCATGTGACTATCCAGTTTTCCCAGCACCATTTATTGAATAGGGTATCCTTTCAATAACAAGTGTATGTTTTTGTCTGCTTTATTGCAGATCAGTTGGTTGTAGGTATTATGGTTTTATTTCTGGGTTCTCTATTCTGTTCTCTTCATCTATGTGTCTACTTTCATAACAATACCATGCTGTTTTGATTACCATAGCTTTATAGTATAATTTGAAGTTGGGTAATGTGATGCCTCCAGATTTGTTGTTTCTGCTTAGGATTGCTTGGGCTATTTGGTTCTTTTTTGATTCCATATGAAATTTAGGATTTTTTCTCTAATTCTGTGAAAAATGACTTTGGTATTTTGATGGGAATTGCATTGAATATGTAAATCACTTTTTGCAGTATGAACATTTTAACAATATTGATTCTTCCAAATCATGAGCGTGGGATGTTTTTTCATTCGTTTGTGTCAGCAGTGATTTCTTTTATTAGTGTTTTGTAGTTCTCCTTGTAGAGAGATCTTTCACCCCTGTGGTTAAGTATATTCCTAGGTATTTTATTTTTTTTGAAGCTATTGTAAATGGTATTGAGTTCTTGATTTGATTTTCAGCTTGGCTGTTGTGAGTATATAGAACTGGTACTGATTTGTGTACATTGTTGGTCTATTCTAGGTCCTTTGCATTTCCATATATATATATATATATATTTTTTTTTTCTTTTTTTCTTGGATCCTGAATTCCATCCATATATAATTTAGAATCTAAAATACTAAAAAACATTCCTTGGCTAATCCTAAAAAGTTTTCTGTTGATATTTTGATTGGGATTCCATTGACTCTATAAATCAATTTGGGGAGAATTGCTATCTTAACAATATTGAGATTTCTAATCCATGAACATGGAATATCTTTTCATTTATTTAGGTCTTATCTATTTTTTCTTTTTTTAAGACAGAGTCTCACTCTGTTGCCCAGGCTAGAGTGCCATGACATCAGCCTAGCTCACAGCAACCTCAAACTCCTGGGTTCAAGCGATCCTCCTGCCTCAGCCTCCCAAGTAGCTGGGACTACAGGCATGCGCCACCATGCCCGGCTAATTTTTTCTATATATTTTTAGTTGGCCAATTACTTTCTTTCTATTTATAGTAGAGATGGGGTCTCGCTCTTGCTCAGGCTGGTTTTGAACTCCTGACCTTGATCGATCCACCCGCCTCGGCCTCCCAGAGAGCTAGGATTACAGGTGTGAGCCACTGCGCCTGGCCAGATCTTATCTATTTTGTTGTAAGTGTTGTTCATAGATTTTTGGTTAGCTAACTAGTTATGTTGCCTGTTTTTATATGGGAATCTGAGAAGATTAAAAAACTGTGCTCTCACCACTGCTGCCATCTTCCTGAAATCTCTTTCACTAACTTCTAATGCTTAGTTCATTAATTTTCATTTTTTTTACATTACAAACATAGGCATTTGTGGCTGCAAATTTTCCTTACCACTGCTTTACCTGTATCTGGCAAATTCTGAGGTGTAGTATTTTTGTTACCATTCACTTAAAAATATTGTCTGTTTTCTATTGGGACTTCTTTGATCCACTGGTTATTTAAAAATTCCTTAACTTCTAAATATATAAGTTTTTTAGTTATTGTTACTGATTTTAACTTAATTGTATATAGTCAAAGAACATACTGTTACAATTTTAATACCTCTTCATTTGTTGGAACTTGTTTTATGGTCCAGTAAATGGTTAATTTTGTCATTGTTTTGTTTGTACATGAAAATAATTTTTGTTCTCTAATTGTTGGGTGCAGTGTTCTATAATTGTCCATTAGTCAAGGTTGTTAAAATGTTGTTTATCCTTAATGATTGTTGTCTGCTTGTTTTAACAGTTACTGATTATTAAAATCTCTCATTTTGAGAATAACTTATCTTTTTTCCTTGTAGATTTACCTAAATTTGCTTTCAATGTTTTAAGGCATGTTGTTAAAATGTTATTAACATTTAGAATTGTTTTATCTTCCTGCTGAACTGAATCTTTTGCCATCATGAACTAGTTCTCCTGTTTTCTAATAATGCTTTTTTGCCTTAGGGTTTTCATTGACTGATGTTAGTATACCCACACTGCTTCTTTAAGTTATTTTTACATGGCATATCTTTTTCTATCGTTTTACTTATAATATTTTTTCTTGTGTTTTATATGTTTTTCTTTTTACATAGATATATTTAAGTTAAAAATACTTTTGATAATCTTTTAGCTTGAATCCTTTAATTAGAACTTGTAGTCCATTTATATTTAGTATATTTAAATTTACCAATTTTCTACATGCTTTCTATTTGTCCCATATGATTTAGGTTTCTCTTTTGTTTCCTTTTTTCTTTTCTTGTCTTCTTCTTTGGGATTTTAAAAATTATTCTTGGCTGGGCGTAGTGGCTCACGCCTGTAATCCTAGCACTCTGGGAGGCCGAGGCGGGCGGATCGCTCAAGGGCAGGAGTTCAAAACCAGCCTGATCAAGAGTGAGACCCTGTCTCTACTAAAATAGAAATAAATTAATTGGCCAACTAAAAATATAGATAAAAAATTAGCTGGGCATGGTGGCGCATGCTTGTAGTCCCAGCTACTTGGGAGGCTGAGGCAGAAGGATCGCTTGAGCCCAGGAGTTTGAGGTTGCTGTGAGCTAGGCTGACGCCACGGCACTCACTCTAGCCTGGGCAACAGAGTGAGACTCTGTCTCAAAAAAAAAAAAAAATTATTCTATTTTTCTGTTAGTTTAGAAATCACATGTTTTTTTCTTTTTACTATTCTTTTAATGTTTATCCTATTGATTACAATGTGCAGTATGCATATTTCTCTTATCCCTAATGCTTGTGGTGGCTGAGTTCTTAATCAGCAATCTGTGCTTTGTTTGCTGTGTATGTGTACTGACTGTGGTCAGCGTGGAGGCTTCTTCATATCAATCTGATGGGCATCAACCCAATCATTTTATCCCCTACAGTACTATCCACCCAAAGATGTCTATGTGGCAGATTTTAATGAAGGATTTAGGCAGCAGAGGGGTATTACCTCTTGAGGAAACAGATAAAACAGCTTAAAGAGGAATTTTAGATACCTTTATTTTTAAAAGTGCCTTGATTATTTTAACCTTAGGAGAATTTTCTCCAGTTGCCTCACCTATTATTTTTGTCTCATACCAAGCACAGAAATCATAACAGACTCATCTTCATTATTGTACTGCCCATTTGTGAGTATTCCTAAACAAATGGTAAAAATCACATGACTACTAAATATTTACTATGTGCAAATCATTCAGTCTGTCAATCAACAAATATTTATTGCGTTTCTACTTTATGCTCAGTACTTTCTAAGCAGTAGAAAGCACTGTGCTTAATGCTAATTTAACTCTTACAGTAGTGACATGAGATAGGTACAATTATGACTTCTTTTGTGCAGATGAGGAAAAGGGTTAGGGAGGTTAGGTTCCTTGGCCCACACTCTTCTCTTCCTGAAAAGTATTCTGTTATGTGTTTTGAATTAATATGTTTTCTTTCCACTAAATACTGGAATCAAATGAGATAATGTATGTAAACCATCTAATTTATCAAATCAAAGTTGCTCAATTAATGTTAGTTCTTTGTAAATTGAAACAACAATAACAATAGCAAAAGAAACAAAACATGAAGACAGTTGTAACCACTTGATTCTAACAATTTAACTAATTGTTTTCAGAACAAGGGAGGAAATAAACATACAAATGAATACTTCAGTAGGGGAGTCTAAGTGCTTCCTTGATGCATTAGTTTCGTAAACCTTTGGGATGGGGATACAAAGGAAAGGAAGATACATCCTCTAGTCTGGAGGACTGCACTGCCAGCCCAGCCCTTTAATGGCAGTGGGACACTTACTCGTCACTTGGCACTGAACCCAGCTCTACTTGCATGTTTTTACTTAATCCTGAGAACAGACTCATGGAGCAGGTATTTTTTTTTTTTTTTTTGGATTAAGAATCTGAGGCCCAAGAGTGTCAGTTACCTGTTCCTCCTCCTCTCCCATAGGCCCCACAGAGGCCTATGGTCTGATTGGGTTTTGCCAAATGCTCATCAACCCCCGAGCCTGTGGTTAGTGTATAGGCTGGAGCTAGGCGGGGTTGAGGAGTTGCTCTGGCTGCTGCCAGATGAGTGGGAATACAGGCAGAGTGTCTTTTTGGACAGGAATGGGCAGTGAATAACCAACCTTTTGTGGTTGCTTAGGGTCTGAACGAACCAGCTTTCTGAGTGCATCCCTAGGCTCTCCCATGCAAGCAGAGCCATTTGTTACCTAGTGAACCTGTTCCACATCTAGAAGCACTCTATTGTCCAGGTAGCTTCGGACTTGTAGATGAAGTTCCCTGTAGAAAGCAGGCTGGCCTGCACACCTAATGAGCTCCTACAACCTCCAGGGCTTCCTTTACCCTCCGAGGTGGACCTGGGTGAAATGGGAGAAGTTGTGGAGGAGCCTTTGGTGCCTCATCTTCCTGATCCATAGGATCTGAAGCTGGTGGTCCCCTTAAAGGGCTGAGGGTCTATTGTAATCCTCCCCAAGGGGATTTGGGTGGAGAGGGACAGCATGGTGTAGTGGAAAGGGTCAGAACAAAGAGGGTTTGAACCGGGGCCCTGGCAGACTGGAGTACTCCCTTTCAGAGTCTGTTTGTTCCCTTAAGATTCTCTATCCTGAGGACATGGAGGTATTTTAAGTCTTGCAAGACTTTGTCCCATGGTGGAGTGGGGGTTGACTGCCCTGCTCTCAGGGTTCAGAGGTCAGTAAATTAGGCTGGGGAAAGGTGAGTGAGGCCCTCCTCTTGGGAGAATGGAGAAGCTCCTGTCTGAGTCCCTTTAGGCAAACTGTGAGCTCCTCTCAGGGCAGGTGCTTTGGGAGCACCCACTGTGGGCAGACCCTGCTGGGTCACAGACTCCAGGAGCTCTGGATGAAACCTGCAAACAAAAGGGAATCCCAGTGATGTAAATTAGACCAATGTACAAAAGTAGATACCATCAACATGCATATATTGAGCACCTGCTGTGTGCATCTGGGAAGAATGGTGCTACAGAAACAGGCAGAGCACATAAGGAAAGCTATGAACTGTATCAGGTAGTTGGGGGGGGTGGGAGGAGCTGGTGCACTTGCAGTGGGGGAGGGGTGATATGTGGGTGGGAGGTGGGTGATATGTGGGAGGTGGGTGATATGTGGGTGGGTGGTGATGTGTGGGTGGGAGGGGGATAGCATGGTGGTGTTCCTCAGAAGCTGATTCCTGTGTGGCATGAGGGAGGGGCAAGGAGCTAGAATGTGCAAGGTCAGGAGGGCGCTTGCTGTGACCCAAGAACCAGGTGTGGAGAGCTGGGCCAGGCCGGCCGCACTGGGAAAGAGAAGGTGTGAGGAAGGTGAGGAATTTGAGAAGAGCAGGTCATGGTTGCCTGAGCAGAGGGAGCAAGGGCGAAGGTCAAAAGAAAATTCCCACGTGCGTCTGGGTGTGGGGAGGGAGGCAGAGCCGACAAGGCCAGCTGGGCCAGCCCGCAGTGAGAGGGTGGGGCAGGAGGTGCTGAGAGCACTTGCTTGTGGGCCAGAGGGCATCTGGCTCATCTCAGAGCTGCTCACAGGCCAGGTGACTGAATGCAGAGTCCCCTGGAATTGGGACACCGTGTGGCAGAGTGGGACCACTCTGGCCTTGGTCCAGCCTCGCCACACCACTCGTGGCTGTGTGACCTCGGGAGCAGCCCTTACCGTTTCTGAGCCTGACCAGATCAGCTTCCTCCCCTGACGTTGAGACAGTCATTACAGCTGCTGTAGTCCAGTTTGTCCAGTTTGCCAAAAGAGGACAGACAGAAAGGAGCCGCGACTGGACTGAGCCCAGGTAGGGCAGTCCCACTTCACAGGCTGGAACACCGCCTCCCTTACCCAGATGGCCTCTGGTCCCGGCTGTGGGTCCTCCGTAAGGATCCACACGCCGTGCTGTCGGAGGGGCCTCGCGGCCTTGTGGTGGCTGCTCCGGGTTCCCTATCGGCTGTTGACATACAAATGCCCTCGTAAGGAAAATATTTTCATTCCTTTATAACAGCATTCTCGGGCCTGCTTAATCATATTTTTCTTTGTCTTTAAAAACAAGCTCCTGTGCGGTTTTCTATCTTCTTGCTGTTCTTCTGAGGATGTTCTAGAACTGAGCCTCACCGGTTCTTCATGGCTTTCCATTGTGTCACTACCCTCTGGCTACTGTAGATGGGGATGGGGGGGCAGGTGCTGACCCGCTCCAAGTGCCTCCCACTCCACTTAGTACTTTATATGTAGGGATCTCTGGTTAACCTCACTTCTACTTTGAGACAAATGAGTCACCTTGTTTTGCAGAAGAAAATGATGTTCAGAAAGAAAATGATGTTCAGAAAGGTTAAGTATCCTGCCCAAGATCACACAGCTTTGGTAAAGCCAGGGCTTGAACCTGGGAATTCAAGCCAATTTTTTCTCCAAGTCAGGGATTGGTCAGTTATAATAATAAGTCCACTCTGCTCATACCCTGGTCCAATCTTTGATACCAGCCTGCTGTAGTATCCTCAAGCAAGTCCCTTAAAGTCTGTCCCCCTCACATCCTCTGGATGTGATACCCTGTTGTGAAAATGGGGAAATGAGGATGATAGGGATTGTTGACTGACTGTATGAGCCATTGTTTGATTCTTTCTGCTATCTGCCTCCTGATGCTCTAGTCTCTCCAAGTATTAGCGTCCTCCCTGACTTTGTCCTCAAAAGGGGCTCTACAAAGATGTGCTTATTGTTAGATTTTTGTTGCTGTTGGACCTCGATCCCATGTGCCGATGCTGAGTTGTGACTGGTGGAAGAATCTGTAGAGGTGTTTGCTGGAAGCGGAGGGATTGCGTGGGTGGGTAGGAAGAAGAGGGACACGTTGCTGTGTGCTTGTTGCATGTGGCCTGTTGAATCCTCTCAACGTCTTTTGAGGGATGCATTGTTACTGCCCCCATTTTATAGTGGAGGTGACCTGAGGGCAGAGGGCCAGCAGGTGAGGGGCCTGCACACAAATGCAGGTGTGGACACCGCGGCGCCAGGGCTCTCTCCACCCTCCTGCAGCCTCTGTCAGTGCCTGAGGAATGGCGGCGGGGACCCTGGGGGCTCACAGGAACTCAGCTTCTGGTCCATGACCACATCCCTGAAAGGTGGGAGGAGGTCGTGTCGTAGGCTCTTGGGGGTGAGGGAGAGGCACATGTGTGGTGCTGCTCAAGCCCCCATGTCCTTTGGGTGCCTTCTTCAGCCCGTTCTACCCAGTGGATTTGCGGGGGCTGGGCTTGGGATACCATGAGGTAGCGAGAAGCAACTTGCAGAGCTGTGTGGAGGACCCTGAGCCTGGGAACCCACCTCAGGGCAGCCCCCTCACTCTGTGGTCTGCAGCAAAAGTCCTTCCTTGTCTGGCCTTCGTGTCCCCAGCAGCAACACATGGGATCTGGCCATGCTGCCCAGTCCTGAGGTTGAGTTCTCTGAGCTCCAGCTTCTTCTCTGAGCACCCCCTGTGTTGTCTCCACATCCTGACAGCCCCTCTGGAGCCTGCTCCCCACCAGATGCTCCTGTCTGGAGACAGGCAGGACAGTGGAGAGCCACTCTGTCCTGCTGCCCCCACCACCAGAGCCCCCTTTGTGTGGCTGGAGGGGTTGAGAGGGGCAGCAGCTCTGTGGAGGGTGTGGAGGGAAAGGGGTTGTCTGTTGCTATGTAAAGTTCCTCCCTGCAGCATCCATCTCTGACCCATGGAGCCCAGGCTTGCCCTTCACTTTGGGGTCCCCCCGCCTCCGCTCCTTTGGTTTTGACATGGCTAAGGAACAGCACTGACCACCGTCCCACGCTAGGAAGAACAGTTGGTGAAAAGTGTGTGACTATCTACTTTCTTCACCCTGCCCCGTTATTCTCAAGGTCTCTTGATTGTGAGGTGGGGCCCGGGGCCTTGACTGGCAAGATTGGCGCGGGAGGTGGTGGCTCCCTCCTGCTCTGTGGGGAACGCCAGGCCTGCTTTCCTGCAGCCTGTGACTGCGGGTTTGAAAGTCCCCCACGGAAAGTCTGGATGGGGCCCGCCAGGAAAGCAGCCCTGGGCTAGCAAAGGGTTACGAGTCAACAGGCCTGTGTTTGAATCTCTGTCCTGTGTGTCTTGTGGCAGATTACTGGTCCCTCTGGCCACAGCCCCCTCCTCTGTGAAACGTGACCACACGGCTCACCCCTTGGCATTGCTGTGAGGACTAAGCGGACTAAGCGGCCCCGGGGCCTGCCCTGGGAGGCGTTGCTATGAAGCAGTGAAGTGGGTCTTTGTGAGTGTCCCTGCCTGGCCTCGGAGCACCCTCCTGTTCACTCCCCAGAAACCCCCATCCTCACCTTCACCCAGAGCCACACGCAGGCTTGTCTTCCTCTCCTGTGTCCCCATGTCCAGTATCCTCTCTTCCTTCCGCAGGGTCCTCTTCCTGAGCCTTCCTCTGAACTCGCTATCACTCAGGAAAGCAGTTGGCCAAATTCTCACCAGTGTGTGATAGCTGGTAGCATTCTAGAGTTCAGCTCTCCCACGGGTACTTGTAGCTTAAAAGAGTTTTTTTTTTTT